>OZ012738.1:259926499-260150515 GCA_963859935.3 Lathyrus sativus
AGAGAAATTGGTGAATTTTTTCACTTGGAACTTTTATTATGGTTTTTATAGTGAAATTGGTGATCTTTTTGACTTGGAACTTTTGTAATGGTCTTTATAGTGAAATTGGCGAGCTTTTTAACTTGAAACTTTTGTAAATGGCCTCTATAGTGAAACTGATGAGTTTTTTTTCACTTGGAACGTTTGTCACGATTTTTATAGTGAAATTGAGTAGTTTTTCAACTTTGAATTTTTGTAATGAATTTAAGAGTCAAATTGGTGAGTTTTTAAAATCTGAACTCTCGTAATGGTCTTTGTCGTAAAATTGGTGATTTTTTGACTTGGATGTTCTGTAATGGTCTTTATAGTGAAGTTGGTGAGTTTTTTCACTTTCAACTTTTGTTATGGTCTTTATAGTCAAATTGGTGATATTTTAAACTTGAAACTATGGAAATGGTCTTCATAGTGAAATTGGTGAGTTTTTTCTTTTGGAACTTTTGTCATGGTTTTATTGTGAAATTGGGGAGTTTTTCAACTTTGAACATTTTTATGAGTTTTTGAGTGAAATCGATGAGCTTTTTAACATTGAAATTTTGTTTTGGTTTTTATAATTAAATTGTGAAATAAGCGAGTTTTTTTAACTTAGATCTTTTATTTTTGTTTTTCTAGTGAAATTGTTGATTTTTTGACTTGGAAATTTTGTTATGGTTTTTATAGTGAAATTGGTGAGTTTTTTTAAGTATAAACTGTTGTTATTGTTTATAGAATGAAATTTGAGAGTTTTTTTACTTTGAACTTTTGTTATGGTTTAAGTGAAATTGCTGAATTTTTTTTCACTTGGAACATTTATTATGGTTTTTATAGTGAAATTGGTGAGTTTTTTGACTTGGAATGTTTTTAATGGTCTTTATAGTGAAATTGGTGAGATTTTTAACTTGAAACTTTTGTAAATGGTCTTTATAGTGAAATTGGTGAGTTTTATTTCACTTGAAACGTTTGTCATGGTTTTTATACTGAAATTGGGTAGTTTTTCAACTTTGAACTTTTGTTATGAATTTAAGAGTGAAATTGGTGAGTTTTTAAAATCTGAACTCTCATAATGGTCTTTGTTGTGAAATTGGTGATTTTTTGTCTTGGATGTTCTGTAATGGTCTTTATAGTGAAATTGTTGAGTTTTTTCACTTTCAACTTTTGTTATGGCCTTTATAGTCAAATTGGTGATATTTTTAACTTGAAACTATTGAAATGGTCTTCATAGTAAAATTGGTAAGTTTTTTCTTTTGGAACTTTTGTCATGGTTTATAGTGAAATTGGGGTGTTTTTCAACTTTGAACATTTTTATTAGTTTTTGAGTGAAATTGATGAGCTTTTTAACATTGTACTTTTATTTTGGTGTTTATAGGGAAATCGTGAAATAGGCGAGTTTTTTTAAACTTATATCTTTAATTTTTGTGTTTTTTAGTGAAATTGCTGATTTTTTGACTTGGAAATTTTGTTATGGTTTTTATAGTGAAATTTGTGAGTTTTCTAACTTTGAACTGTTGTTATTGTTTATAGAATGAAATTTGTGAGTTTTTTCAATTTGAACTTTTGTTATGGTCTTTTAAGTGAAATTGGTGAATTTTTTTCACTCGGAACTTTTATTATGGTTTTTATAGTGAAATTGGTGAGCTTTTTGACTTGGAACTTTTGTAATGGTCTTTATAGTGAAATTGGTGAGCTTTTTAACTTGAAACTTTTGTAAATGGTCATTATAGTGAAACTGATGAGTTTTTTTTCACTTGGAACGTTTGTCACGGTTTTTATAGTGAAATTGAGTAGTTTTTCAACTTTAAATTTTTTTTTATGAATTTAAGAGTCAAATTGGTGATTTTTTAAAATCTGAACTCTCGTAATGGTCTTTGTTGTGAAATTGGTGATTTTTTGACTTGGATGTTCTGTAATGGTCTTTATAGTGAAGTTGGTGAGTTTTTTGACTTTCAACTTTTGTTATGGTCTTTATAGTCAAATTGGCCATATTTTTAACTTGAAACTATGGAAATGGTCTTCATAGTGAAATTGGTGAGTTTTTTTCTTTTGGAACTTTTGTCATGGTTTTATAGTGAAATTGGGGAGTTTTTCAAATTTGAACATTTTTATGAGTTTTTGAGTGAAATCGATGAGCTTTTTAACATTGAACTTTTATTTTGGTTTTTATAGTGAAATTGTGAAATAGGCGAGTTTTTTTAACTTAGATCTTTAATTCTTGATTTTTTAGTGAAATTGCTGATTTTTTGACTTGGAAATTTTGTTATGGTCTTTGTAGTCAAATTGGTGACATTTCTAACTTGAAACTATTAAAATGGTCTTTATAGTGAAATTGGGGAGTTTTTTCTTTTGGAACTTTTCTCATGGTTTTATAGTGAAATTGGGGAGTTTTTCAACTTTGAACATTTTAATGAGTTTTTGATTGAAATCGATGTGCTTTTTAACATTGAACTTTTATTTTGGTTTTTATAGTGATTTTGTGAAAGAGGCGAGTTTTTTTAACTTGATCTTTTACTTTTGTTTTTATAGTGAAATTGCTGATTTTTGACTTGGAAATTTTGTTATGGTTTTTATAGTGAAATTTGTTAGTTTTTTAACTTTGAACTGTTGTTATTGTTTATAGAATGAAATTTGTGAGTTTTTTCAATTTGAACTTTTGTTATGGTCTTTTAAGTGAAATTGGTGAATTTTTTTCACTTGGAACTTTTATTTTGGTTTTTATAGCGAAATTGGTGAGCTTTTTGACTTGGAACTTTTGTAATGGTCTTTATAGTTAAATTGGTGAGTTTTTTAACTTGAAACTTTTGTAAATGGTCATTATAGTGAAACTGATGAGTTTTTTTTCACTTGGAACGTTTGTCACGATTTTTATAGTGAAATTGAGTAGTATTTCAACTTTGAATTTTTGTAATGAATTTAAGAGTCAAATTGGTGAGTTTTTAAAATCTGAACTCTCGTAATGGTCTTTGTTGTGAAATTGGTGATTTTTTGACTTGGATGTTCTGTAATGGTCTTTATAGTGAAGTTGGTGAGTTTTTTCACTTTCAACTTTTGTTATGGTCTTTATAGTCAAATTGGTGATATTTTTAACTTGAAACTATGGAAATGGTCTTCATAGTGAAATTGGTGAGTTTTTTCTTTTGGAACTTTTGTCAAGGTTTTATAGTGAAATTGGGGAGTTTTTCAACTTTGAACATTTTTATGAGTTTTTGAGTGAAATCGATGAGCTTTTTAACATTGAACTTTTATTTTGGTTTTTATAGTGAAATTGTGAAATAGGCGAGTTTTTTTAACTTAGATCTTTAATTTTTGTTTTTTTAGTGAAATTGCTGATTTTTTGACTTGGAAATTTTGTTATGGTCTTTATAGTCAAATTGGTGATATTTTTAACTTGAAACTATTGAAATGGTCTTTATAGTGAAATTGGGGAGTTTTTTCTTTTGGAACTTTTGCTATGGTTTTATAATGAAATTGGGGAGTTTTTCAACTTTAAAATTTTTTATGAGTTTTTGTTTGAAATCGATGTGCTTTTTAACATTGAACTTTTATTTTGGTTTTTATAGTGATATTGTGAAATAGGCGTGTTTTTTTAACTTAGATCTTTTACTTTTATTTTTATAGTGAAATTGCTGATTTTTGACTTGGAAATTTTGTTATGGTTTTTATAGTGAAATTGGTGAGTTTTTTTAACTTTGAACTGTTGTTATTGTTTATAGAATGAAATTTGTGTGTTTTTTCACTTTGAACTTTTGTTATGGTCTTTTAAGTGAAATTGGTGAATTTTTTTTCACTTGGAACTTTTATTATGGTTTTTATAGTTAAATTGGTGAGTTTTTTGACTTGGAACTTTTGTAATGGTCTTTATAATGAAATTGGTGAGCTTTTTAACTTGAAACTTTTGTAAATGGTCTTTATAGTTAAATTCGTGAGTTTTTTTTCACTTGCAATATTTGTCTTGGTTTTTATAGTGAAATTGGGTAGTTTATAAACTTTGAACTTTTGCTATGAATTTAAGAGTGAAATTGGTGAGTTTTTAAAATCTGAACTCTCGTAATGGTCTTTGTTGTGTACTTGGTGATTTTTTGACTTGGATGTTCTGTAATGGTCTTTATAGTGAAATTGGTGAGTTTTTTCACTTTCATTTTTTGTTATGGTCTTTATAGTCAAATTGCTGATATTTTTAACTTGAAACTATGGAAATGGTCTTCATAGTGAAATTGGTGACTCTTTTCTTTTGGAACTTTTGTCATGGTTTTATAGTGAAATTGGGGAGTTTTTCAACTTTGAACATTTTTATGAGTTTTTGAGTGAAATCGATGAGCTTTTTAACATTGAACTTTTATTTTGGTTTTTATAGTGAAATTGTGAAATAGGCGAGTTTTTTTAACTTAGATCTTTAATTTTTGTTTTTTTAGTGAAATTGCTGATTTTTTGACTTGGAAATTTTGTTATGGTTTTTATAGTGAAATTGGTGAGTTTTTTTTAACTTTGAACTGTTGTTATTGTTCATAGAATGAAATTTGTTAGTTTTTTCAATTTAAACTTTTGTTATGGTCTTTTAAGTGACATTGGTGATTTTTTTTTCACTTGGAACTTTTATGATGGTTTTCATAGTGAAAGTGGTGAGCTTTTTGACTTGGAATTTTTATAATGGTCTTTGTTGTGAAATTGGTGATTTTTTGACTTGGATGTTTTGTAAAATGGTCTTTATAGTGAAATTGGTGAGTTTTTTCACTTTCAACTTTTGTTATGGTCTTTATAGTCAAATTGGTGATATTTTTAACTTGAAACTATTGAAATGGTCTTTATAGTGAAATTAGTGTGTTTTTTCTTTTGGAACTTTTGTCATGGTTTTATAGTGAAATTGGGGAGTTTTTCAACTTTGAACATTTTTATGAGTTTTTGAGTGAAATCGATGTGCTTTTTAATGTTGAACTGTTATTTTGGTTTTTATAGTGAAATTGTGAAATAGGCGAGTTTTTTTAACTTAGATCTTTAATTTTTGTTTTTTTAGTGAAATTGCTGATTTTTTGACTTGGAAATTTTGTTATGGTCTTTATAGTCAAATTGGTGATATTTTTAACTTGAAACTATGGAAATGGTCTTCATAGTGAAATTGGTGAGTTTTTTCTTTTGGAACTTTTGTCATGGTTTTATAGTGAAATTGGGGAGTTTTTCAACTTTGAACATTTTTATGAGTTTTTGAGTGAAATCGATGAGCTTTTTAACATTGAACTTTTATTTTGGTTTTTATAGTGAAATTGTGAAATAGGCGAGTTTTTTTAACTTAGATCTTTAATTTTTGTTTTTTTTAGTGAAATTGCTGATTTTTTGACTTGGAAATTTTGTTATGGTTTTTATAGTGAAATTGGTGAGTTTTTTTAACTTTGAACTGTTGTTATTGTTCATAGAATGAAATTTGTGAGTTTTTTTAATTTGAACTTTTGTTATGGTCTTTTAAGTGAAATTGGTGAATTTTTTTTCACTTGGAACTTTTATTTTGGTTTTTATAGTGAAATTGGTGAGCTTTTTGACTTGGAACTTTTGTAATGGTCTTTATAGTTAAATTGGTGAGTTTTTTAACTTGAAACTTTTGTAAATGGTCATTATAGTGAAACTGACGAGTTTTTTTCCACTTGGAACGTTTGTCACGATTTTTATAGTGAAATTGAGTAGTTTTTCAACTTTGAATTTTTGTAATGAATTTAAGAGTCAAATTGGTGAGTTTTTAAAATATGAACTCTCGTAATGGTCTTTGTTGTGAAATTGGTGATTTTTTGACTTGGATGTTCTGTAATGGTCTTTATAGTGAAGTTGGTGAGTTTTTTCACTTTCAACTTTTGTTATGGTCTTTATAGTCAAATTGGTGATATTTTTAACTTGAAACTATGGAAATGGTCTTCATAGTGAAATTGGTGAGTTTTTTCTTTTGGAACTTTTGTCAAGGTTTTATAGTGAAATTGGGGAGTTTTTCAACTTTGAACATTTTTATGAGTTTTTGAGTGAAATCGATGAGCTTTTTAACATTGAACTTTTATTTTGGTTTTTATAGTGAAATTGTGAAATAGGCGAGTTTTTTAAACTTAGATCTTTAATTTTTGTTTTTTTAGTGAAATTGCTGATTTTTTGACTTGGAAATTTTGTTATGGTCTTTATAGTCAAATTGGTGATATTTTTAACTTGAAACTATGGAAATGGTCTTCATAGTGAAATTGGTGAGTTTTTTCTTTTGGAACTTTTGTCATGGTTTTATAGTGAAATTGGGGAGTTTTTCAACTTTGAACATTTTTATGAGTTTTTGAGTGAAATCGATGAGCTTTTTAACATTGAACTTTTATTTTGGTTTTTATAGTGAAATTGTGAAATAGGCGAGTTTTTTTTAACTTAGATCTTTAATTTTTGTTTTTTTAGTGAAATTGCTGATTTTTTGACTTGGAAATTTTGTTATGGTTTTTATAGTGAAATTGGTGAGTTTTTTTAACTTTGAACTGTTGTTATTGTTCATAGAATGAAATTTGTGAGTTTTTTCAATTTGAACTTTTGTTAGGGTCTTTTAAGTGAAATTGGTGGTTTTTTTTTCACTTGGAACTTTTATTATGGTTTTCATAGTGAAATTGGTGAGCTTTTTGACTTGGAACTTTTGTAATGGTCATTATAGTGAAATTGGTGAGCTTTTTAACTTGAAACTTTTGTAATTGGTCTTTATAGTGAAACTGGTGAGGTTTTTTCACTTGGAACGTTGGTCATGGTTTTTATAGTGAAATTGAGTAGTTTTTAAACTTTGAAATTTTGTTTTGAATTTAAGAGTCAAATTGGTGATTTTTAAAATCTGAACTCTCGTAATGGTCTTTGTTGTGAAATTGGTGACTTTTTGACTTGGATGTTTTGTAATGGTCTTTATAGTGAAATTGGTGAGTTTTTTCACTTTCAACTTTTGTTATGGTCTTTATAGTCAAATTGATGATATTTTTAACTTGAAACTATTGAAATGGTCTTTATAGGAAATTAGTGATTTTTTCTTTTGGAACTTTTGTCATGGTTTTATAGTGAAATTGGGAAGTTTTTCAACTTTGAACATTTTTATGAGTTTTTGAGTGAAATCGATGAGCTTTTTAACATTGAACTTTTATTTTGGTTTTTATAGTGAAATTGTGAAATAGGCGAGTTTTTTTAACTTAGATCTTTTATTTTTGTTTTTATAGTGAAATTGCTGATTTTTTGACTTGGAAATTTTGTTATGGTTATTATAGTGAAATTGGTGAGTTTTTTTAACTTTGAACTGTTGTTATTGTTTATTGAATGAAATTTGTGAGCTTTTTCAATTTGAACTTTTGTTATGGTCTTTTAAGTGAAATTGGTGAATTTGTTTTACTTGGAACTTCTATTATGGTTTTTATAGTGAAATTGGTGAGCTTTTTGACTTGGAACTTTTGTAATGGTCTTTATAGTTAAATTGTTGAGCTTTTAACTTGAAACTTTGGTAAATGGTCATTATAGTGAAACTGATGAGTTTTTTTCACTTGGAACGTTTGTCATGGTTTTTATAGTGAAATTGTATAGTTTTTCAACTTTTAACTTTTGATATGAGTTTAAGAGTCAAATTGGTGAGTTTTTAAAATCTGAACTCTCGTAATGGTCTTTGTTGTGAAATTGGTGATTTTTTGACTTGGATGTTATGTAATGGTCTTTATAGTGAAATTAGTGAGTTTTTTCACTTTCATTTTTTGTTATGGTCTTTATAGTCAAATTGGTGATATTTTTAACTTGAAACTATTGAAATGGTCTTTATAGTGAAATTGGGGAGTTTTTCAACTTTGAACATTTTTATGAGTTTTTGATTAAAATCGATGTGCTTTTTAACATTGAACTTTTATTTTGGTTTTTATAGTGATATTGTGAAATAGGCGAGTTTTTTTAACTTAGATCTTTTACTTTTGTTTTTATAGTGAAATTGCTGATTTTTGACTTGGAAATTTTGTTATGGTTTTTATAGTGAAATTTGTGAGTTTTTTTAACTTTGAACTGTTGTTATTGTTTATAGAATGAAATTTGTGAGTTTTTTTAATTTGAACTTTTGTTATGGTCTTTTAAGTGAAATTGGTGGATTTTTTTCACTTGGAACTTTTATTTTGGTGTTTATAGCGAAATTGGTGAGCTTTTTGACTTGGAACTTTTGTAATGGTCTTTAAAAATAAATTGGTGAGTTTTTTAACTTGAAACTTTTGTAAATTGTCATTATAGTGAAACTGATGAGTTTTTTTTCACTTGGAACGTTTGTCACGATTTTTATAGTGAAATTGAGTAGTTTTTCAACTTTGAATTTTTGTAATGAATTTAAGAGTCAAATTGGTGAGTTTTTAAAATCTGAACTCTCGTAATGGTCTTTGTTGTGAAATTGGTGATTTTTTGACTTGGATGTTCTGTAATGGTCTTTATAGTAAAGTTGGTGAGTTTTTTCACTTTCAACTTTTGTTATGGTCTTTATAGTCAAATTGGTGATATTTTTAACTTGAAACTATGGAAATGGTCTTCATAGTGAAATTGGTGAGTTTTTTCTTTTGGAACTTTTGTCATGGTTTTATATTTAAATTGGGGAGTTTTTCAACTTTGAACAATTTATTGAGTTTTTGAGTGAAATCGATGTGCTTTTTAACGTTGAACTTTTATTTTGGTTTTTATAGTGAAATTGTGAAATAGGCGAGTTTTTTTAACTTAGATCTTTAATTTTTGTTTTTTTTAGTGAAATTACTGATTTTTTGACTTGGAAATTTTGTTATGGTCTTTATAGTCAAATTGGTGATATTTTTAACTTCAAACTATTGAAATGGTCTTGATAGTGAAATTGGGGAGTTTTTTCTTTTGGAACTTTTGCTATGGTTTTATAATGAAATTGGGGAGTTTTTCAACTTTGAACATTTTTATGAGTTTTTGTTTGAAATCGATGTGCTTTTTAACATTGAACTTTTATTTTGGTTTTTATAGTGATATTGTGAAATAGGCGAGTTTTTTTAACATAGATCTTTTACTTTTGTTTTTATAGTGCAATTGCTGATTTTTGACTTGGAAATTTTGTTATGGTTTTTATAGTGAAATTGGTGAGTTTTTTTAACTTTGAACTGTTGTTATTGTTTATAGAATGAGATTTGTTTGTTTTTTCAGTTTGAACTTTTGTTATGGTCTTTTAAGTGAAATTGGTGAATTTTGTTTCACTTGGAACTTTTATTATGGTTTTTATAGTTAAATTGGTGAGTTTTTTGACTTGGAACTTTTGTAATGGTCTTTATAATGAAATTGGTGAGCTTTTTAACTTGAAACTTTTGTAAATGGTCTTTATAGTTAAATTCGTGAGTTTTTTTCACTTGGAATGTTTGTCTTGGTATTTATAGTGAAATTGGGTAGTTTATAAACTTTGAACTTTTGTTATGAATTTAAGAGTGAAATTGGTGAGTTTTTAAAATCAGAACTCTCGTAATGGTCTTTGTTGTGAACTTGGTGATTTTTTGACTTGGATGTTCTGTAATGGTCTTTATAGTGAAATTGGTGAGTTTTTTCACTTTCATTTTTTGTTATGGTCTTTATAGTCAAATTGCTGATATTTTTAACTTGAAACTATGGAAATGGTCTTCATAGTGAAATTGGTGACTCTTTTCTTTTGGAACTTTTGTCATGGTTTTATAGTGAAATTGGGGAGTTTTTCAACTTTGAACATTTTTATGAGTTTTTGAGTGAAATCGATGAGCTTTTTAACATTGACCTTTTATTTTGGTTTTTATAGTGAAATTGGGAAATAGGCGAGTTTTTTTAACTTAGATCTTTAATTTTTGTTTTTTAGTGAAATTGCTGATTTTTTGACTTTGAAATTTATTTATGGTTTTTATAGTGAAATTGGTGAGTTTTTTTTAACTTTGAACTGTTGTTATTGTTCATAGAATGAAATTTGTGAGTTTTTTCAATTTGAACTTTTGTTAGGGTCTTTTAAGTGAAATTGGTGATTTTTTTTCACTTGGAACTTTTATTATGGTTTTCATAGTGAAATTGGTGAGCTTTTTGACTTGGAACATTTGTAATGGTCATTATAGTGAAATTGGTGAGCTTTTTAACTTGAAACTTTTGTAACTGGTCTTTATAGTGAAACTGGTGAGGTTTTTTCACTTGGAACGTTGGTCATGGTTTTTATAGTGAAATTGAGTAGTTTTTAAACTTTGAAATTTTGTTTTGAATTTAAGAGTCAAATTGGTGATTTTTAAAATCTGAACTCTCGTAATGGTCTTTGTTGTGAAATTGGTGATTTTTTGACTTGGATGTTTTGTAATGGTCTTTATAGTGAAATTGGTGAGTTTTTTCACTTTCAACTTTTGTTATGGTCTTTATAGTCAAATTGATGATATTTTAAACTTGAAACTATTGAAATGGTCTTTATAGTGAAATTAGTGAGTTTTTTCTTTTGGAACTTTTGCTATGGTTTTATAGTGAAATTGGGGAGTTTTTCAACTTTGAACATTTTTATGAGTTTTTGAGTGAAATCGATGTGCTTTTTAACGTTGAACTTTTATTTTGGTTTTAATAGTGATATTGTGAAATAGGCGAGTTTTTTTAACTTAGATCTTTTACTTTTGTTTTTATAGTGAAATTGTTGATTTTTGACTTGGAAATTTTGATATGGTTTTTATAGTGAAATTGGTGGATTTTTTAACTTTGAACTGTTGTTATTGTTTATAGAATGAAATTTGTGAGTTTTTTCAATATGAACTTGTTATGGTGTTTTAAGTGAAATTGCTGAATTTTTTTCACTTGGAACTTTTATTATGGTTTTTATAGTGAAATTGGTGAGCTTTTTGACTTGGAACTTTTGTAATGGTCTTTATAGTGAAATTGGTGAGCTTTTTAACTTGAAACTTTTGTAAATGGTCATTATAGTGAAACTGATGTGTTTTTTTTCACTTGGAACATTTGTCATGGTTTTTATAGTGAAAATGAGTAGTTGTTCAACTTTGAACTTTTGTTATGAATTTAAGAGTCAAATTGGTGAGATTTTAAAATCTGAACTCTCGTAATGGTCTTTGTTGTGAAATTGGTGATTTTTTGACTTGGATGTTCTTTAATGGTCTTTATAGTGAAGTTGGTGAGCTTTTTCACTTTCAACTTTTGTTTAGGTCTTTATAGTCAATTTGGTGATATTGTTAACTTGAAACTATGGAAATGGTCTTCGTAGTGAAATTGGTGAGTTTCTTCTTTTGGAACTTTTGTCATGGTTTTATTGTAAAATTGGGGAGTTTTTCAACTTTGAACATTTTTATGAGTTTTTGAGTGAAATCGATGAGGTTTTTAACATTGAACTTTTATTTTGATTTTTATAGTGAAATTGTGAAATAGGCGAGTTTTTTTTAACTTACATCTTTAATTCTTGTTTTTTTAGTGAAATTGCTGATTTTTTGACTTGGAAATTTTGTTATGGTCTTTATAGTCAAATTGGTGATATTTCTAACTTGAAACTATTGAAATGGTCTTTATAGTGAAATTGGGGAGTTTTTTCTTTTGGAACTTTTGTCATGGTTTTATAGTGAAATTGGGGAGTTTTTCAACTTTGAACATTTTAATGAGTTTTTGATTGAAATCGATGTGCTTTTTAACATTGAACTTTTATTTTGCTTTTTATAGTGATATTGTGAAAGAGGCGAGTTTTTTTAACTTAGATCTTTTACTTTTGTTTTTATAGTGAAATTGCTGATTTTTAGACTTGGAAATTTTGTTATGGTTTTTATAGTGAAATCGGTGAGTCTCTTAACTTTGAACTGTGTTATTGTTTATAGAATGAAATTTTTGAGTTTTTTCAATTTGAACTTTTGTTATGGTCTTTTAAGTGAAATTGGTGAATTTATTTTCACTTGGAACTTTTATTATGGTTTTTATTGTTAAATTGGTGAGTTTTTTGACTCGGAACTTTTGTAATGGTCTTTATAGTGAAATTAGTGAGCTTTTTAACTTGAAACTTTTGTAAAAGGCCATTATAGTGAAACTGGTGAGTTGTTTTTCACTTGGAACGTTTGTCATGGTTTTTATAGTGAAATTGAGTAGTTTTTCAACTTTGGACCTTTGTTATGAATTTAAAAGACAAATTGGTGAGTTTTAAAAATCTGAACTCTCGTATTGGTCTGTGTTGTGAAATTGGTGATTTTTTGACTTGGATGTTCTGTAATGGTCTTTATAGTGAAATTATTGAGTTTTTTCACTTTAAACTTTTGTTATCGTCTTTATAGTCAAATTGGTGATATTTTTAACTTGAAACTATTGAAATGGTCTTTATAGTGAAATTGGTGAGTTTTTTCTTTTGGAACATTTGTCATGGTTATATAGTGAAATTGGGGAGTTTTTCAACTTTGAACATTTTTATGAGTATTTGTTTGAAATCGATGTGCTTTTTAACATTGAACTTTTATTTTGGTTTTCATAGTGAAATTATGAATTATTTTTTTAACTTAGATGTTTTACTTTTGTTTTTATAGTGAAATTGCTGATTTTTTGACTTGGAGATTTTGTAATGGTTTTTCTTGTGAAATTGGTGAGTTTCTTAAATCTGAACTGTTGTTATTGTTTATAGAATGAAATTTGTGTTTTTTTTCACTTTGAACTTTTGTTATGGTCTTTTAAGTGAAATTGGTGATTTTTTTTCACTCGGAACATTTATTATGGTTTTTATAGTGAAATTGGTGAGTTTTTATAATTGGAACTTTTGTAATGGTCTTTATAGTGAAATTTGTGAGCTTTTTAACTTGAAACTTTTGTAAATGGTCTTTATAGTCAAATTGGTGATATTTTTATCTTGAAACTATTGAAATGGTCTTTATAGTGAAATTGGGGAGTTTTTTCTTTTGGAACTTTTGTCATGGTTTTATAGTGAAATTGGGAAGTTTTTCAACTTTGAACATTTTTATGAGTTTTTGAGTGAAATCGATGAGCTTTTTAACATTGAACTTTTATTTTGGTTTTTATAGTGAAATTGTGAAATAGGCGAGTTTTTTTAACTTAGATCTTTAATTTTTGTTTTTTTTAGTGAAATTGCTGATTTTTGACTTGGAAATTTTTGTATGGTCTTGATAGTGAAATTGGTGATTTTTTCACTTGGAATGTTTGTCATGGTTTTTATAGTGAAATTGGGTAGTTTTTCAACTTTGAACTTTTGTTATGAATTTAAGAGTGAAATTGGTGAGTTTTTAAAATCTGAACTCTCGTAATGGTCTTTGTTGTGAAATTGGTGATTTTTTTACTTGGATGTTCTGTAATGGTCTTTATAGTGAAATTGGTGAGTTTTTTCACTCTCAACTTTTGTTATGGTCTTTATACTCAAATTGGTGATATTTTTAACTTGAAACTATGGAAATGGTCTTCATACTGAAATTGGTGACTTTTTTCTTTTGGAACTTTTGTCATGGTTTTATAGTGAAATTGGGGAGTTTTTCAACTTTGATCATTTTTATGAGTTTTTGAGTGAAATCGATGAGCTTTTTAACATTGAACTTTTATTTTGGTTTTTATAGTGAAATTGTGAAATAGGCGAGTTTTATTAACTTAGATCTTTAATTACTGTTTTTATAGTGGAATTGCTGATTTTTTGAATTCGAAATTTTATTATGGTTTTTATAGTGAAATTTGTGAGTTTTTTAACATTGAAATGTTGTTATTGTTTATAGAATGAAATTTGTGAGCTTTTTCAATTTGAACTTTTGTTATGGTCTTTTAAGTGAAATTGGTGAATTTTTTTTCACATGGAACTTTTATTATGGTTTTCATAGTGAAATTGGTGAGCTTTTTAACTTGAAACTTTTGTAACTGGTCTTTATAGTGAAACTGGTGAGGTTTTTTTTTACTTGGAACGTTTGTCATGGTTTTTATAGTGAAATTGAGTAGTTTTTCAACTTTGAACTTTTGTTATGAATTTAAGCGTCAAATTGGTGAGTTTTTAAAATCTGAACTCTCGCAATGGTCTTTGTTGTGAAATTGGTGATTTTTTGACTTGGATGTTTTGTAATGGTCTTTATAGTGAAATTGGTGAGTTTTTTAACTTTCAACTTTTGTTATGGTCTTTATAGTCAAATTGGTGATATTTTTAACTTGAAACTATTGAAATGGTCTTTATAGTGAAATTGGTGAGTTTTTTCTTTTGGAACTTTTGTCATGGTTTTATATTGAAATTCGGGAGTGTTTCAACTTTGAACATTTTTATGAGATTTTGAGTGAAATCGATGTGATTTTTAACGTTGAACTTTTATTTTGGTTTTTATAGTGAAATTGTGAAATAGGCGAGTTTTTTTAACTTAGATCTTTTACTTTTGTTTTTATAGTGAAATTGCTGATTTTTTGACTTGGAATTTTTGTTATGGTTATTATAGTGAAATTGGTGAGTTTTTTTTACTTTGAACTGTTGTTATTGTTTATAGAATGAAATTTGTGTGTTTTTTAACTTTGAACTCTTGTTATGGTCTTTTAAGTGAAATTGGTGAATTTTTTTTCACTTGGAACTTTTGTAATGGTCTTTATAGTGAAATTCGTGAGTTTTTTTCACTTGGAATGTTTGTCATGGTTTTTATAGTGAAATTGGGTAGTTTTTCAACTTTGAACTTTTGTTATGAATTTAAGAGTGAAATTTGTGAGTTTTTAAAATCTGAACTCTCGTAATGGTCTTTGTTGTGAAATTGGTGATTTTTTTACTTGGATGTTCTGTAATGGTCTTTATAGTGAAATTGGTGAGTTTTTTCACTCTCAACTTTTGTTATGGTCTTTATACTCAAATTGGTGATATTTTTAACTTGAAACTATGGAAATGGTCTTCATACTAAAATTGGTGACTTTTTTCTTTTGGAACTTTTGTCATGGTTTTATAGTGAAATTGGGGAGTTTTTCAACTTTGAACATTTTTATGAGTTTTTGAGTGAAATCGATGAGCTTTTTAACATTGAACTTTTATTTTGGTTTTTATAGTGAAATTGTGAAATAGGCGAGTTTTATTAACTTAGATCTTTAATTACTGTTTTTATAGTGGAATTGCTGATTTTTTGACTTCGAAATTTTGTTATGGTTTTTATAGTGAAATTTGTGAGTTTTTTAACTTTGAAATGTTGTTATTGTTTATAGAATGAAATTTGTGAGCTTTTTCAATTTGAACTTTTGTTATGGTCTTTTAAGTGAAATTGGTGAATTTTTTTTACTTGGAACTTCTATTATGGTTTTTATAGTGAAATTGGTGAGCTTTTTGACTTGGAACTTTTGTAATGGTCATTGTAGTGAAATTGGTGAGCTTTTTAACTTAAAACTTTTCTAAATGGTCATTATAGTGAAACATGTGAGTTTTTTTTCACTTGGAACGTTTGTCATGGTTTTTATAGTGAAATTGAGTAGTTTTTCAACTTTGAACATTTGTTATGAATTTAAGAGTCAAATTGGTGAGTTTTTAAAATCTGAACTCTCGTAATGGTCTTTGTTGTGAAATTGGTGATTTTTTGACTTGGATGTTCTGTAATGGTCTTTATAGTGAAATTGGTGAGTTTTTTCACTTTCAACTTTTGTTATGGTCTCTATAGTCAAATTTGTGATATTTTTAACTTGAAACTATTGAAATGGTCTTTATAGGGAAATTGGTGAGTTTTTTCTTTTGGAACTTTTGTCATGGTTTTATTGTGAAATTGGGGAGCTTTTAACCTTTGAACATTTTTTTGAGTTTTTGATTGAAGTCGATGAGCTTTTTAACATTTAACTTTTATTTTGGTTTTTATAGTGAAATTGTGAAATAGGCGAGTTTTTTTAACTTAGATCTTTTATTTTTGTTTTTCTAGTGAAATTGCTGATTTTTTGACTTGGAAATTTTGTTATGGTTTTTATAGTGAAATTGGGGATTATTTAAACTTTGAACTGTTGTTATTGTTTATAGAATGATATTTGTGAGTTTTTTCACTTTCAACTTTTGTTATGGTGTTTTAAGTGAAATTGGTGAGTTTTTTTTCACTTGGAATTTTATTATGGTTTTTATAGTGAAATTGGTGAGTTTTTTGACTTGGAACTTTTGTAATGGTCTTTATAGTGAAATTGGTGAGCATTTTAACTTGAAACTTTGGTAAATTGTCTTTATAGTGAAATTGGTGAGTTTTTTTCACTTGGAACTTTTGTCATGGTTTTTAGAGTGAAATTGGGTAGTTTTTCAACTTTGAACTTCCTTTATGAATTTAATAGTGAAATTGGTGAGATTTTAAAATCTGAACTCTCGTAATGGTCTTTGTTGTGAAATTGGTGATTTTTTGACTTGGATGTTCTGTAAGGGTCTATATAGTGAAATTGGTGAGTTTTTTCACTTTCAACTTTTGTCATGGTCTTTATAGTCAAATTGGTGATATTTTAACTTGAAACTATTGAAATGGTCTTTATAGTGAAATTGGGGAGTTTTTTCTTTTGGAACTTTTGTCATGGTTTTATAGTGAAATTGGGGAGTTTTTCAACTTTGAACATTTTAATGAGTTTTTGATTGAAATCGATGTGCTTTTTATACATTGAACTTTTATTTTGCTTTTTATAGTGATATTGTGAAAGAGGCGAGTTTTTTTAACTTAGATCTTTTACTTTTGTTTTTATAGTGAAATTGCTGAGTTTTAGACTTGGAAATTTTGTTATGGTTTTTATAGTGAAATCGGTGAGTCTCTTAACTTTGAACTGTGTTATTGTTTATAGAATGAAATTTGTGAGTTTTTTCAATTTGAACTTTTGTTATGGTCTTTTAAGTGAAATTGGTGAATTTATATTCACTTGGAACTTTTATTATGGTTTTTATTGTTAAATTGGTGAGTTTTTTTACTCGGAACTATTGTAATGGTCTTTATAGTGAAATTAGTGAGCTTTTTAACTTGAAACTTTTGTAAAAGGCCATTATAGTGAAACTGGTGAGTTGTTTTTCACTTGGAACGTTTGTCATGGTTTTTATAGTGAAATTGAGTAGTTTTTCAACTTTGGACCTTTGTTATGAATTTAAAAGACAAATTGGTGAGTTTTAAAAATCTGAACTCTCGTAATGGTCTGTGTTGTGAAATTGGTGATTTTTTGACTTGGATGTTCTATAATGGTCTTTATAGTGAAATTGGTGAGTTTTTTCACGTTCAACTTTTGTTATGGTCTTTATAGTCAAATTGGTGATATTTTTAACTTGAAACTATTGAAATGGTCTTTATAGTGAAATTGGGGAGTTTTTTCTTTTGGAACTTTTGTCATGGTTTTATAGTGAAATTGGGAAGTTTTTCAACTTTGAACATTTTTATGAGTTTTTGAGTGAAATCGATGAGCTTTTTAACATTGAACTTTGATTTTGGTTTTTATAGTGAAATTGTGAAATAGGCGAGTTTTTTTAACTTAGATCTTTAATTTTTGTTTTTTTAGTGAAATTGCTGATTTTTGACTTGGAAATTTTTTTATGGTCTTGATAGTGAAATTGGTGATTTTTTCACTTGGAATGTTTGTCATGGTTTTTATAGTGAAATTGGGTAGTTTTTCAACTTTGAACTTTTGTTATGAATTTAAGAGTGAAATTGGTGAGTTTTTAAAATCTGAACTCTCGTAATGGTCTTTGTTGTGAAATTGGTGATTTTTTTACTTGGATGTTCTGTAATGGTCTTTATAGTGAAATTGGTGAGTTTTTTCACTCTCAACTTTTGTTATGGTCTTGATACTCAAATTGGTGATATTTTTAACTTGAAACTATGGAAATGGTCTTCATACTGAAATTGGTGACTTTTTTCTTTTGGAACTTTTGTCATGGTTTTATAGTGAAATTGGGGAGTTTTTCAACTTTGAACATTTTTATGAGTTTTTGAGTGAAATCGATGAGCTTTTTAACATTGAACTTTTATTTTGGTTTTTATAGTGAAATTGTGAAATAGGCGAGTTTTATTAACTTAGATCTTTAATATTGGTTTTTTGAGTGAAATTGCTGATTTTTTGACTTGGAGATTTTGTTATAGTTTTTATAGTTAATTGGTAAGTTTTTTTTAACTTTGAACTGTTGTTATTGTTCATGGAATGAAATTTGTGAGTTTTTGTTATGGTCTTTTAAGTGAAATTGGTGAATTTTTTTTCACTTGGTACTTTTATTATGGTTTTTATAGGGAAATTGGTGAGCTTTTTGACTTAGAACTTTTGTAATGGTCTTTATAGTGAATTTGGTGAGGTTTTTTCACTTGGAACGTTTGTCATGGTTTTTATAGTGAAATTGAGTAGTTTTTCAACTTTGAACTTTTGTTATGAATTTAAGAGTGAAATTGGTGAGTTTTTAAAATCTGAACTCTCGTAATGGTCTTTGTTGTGAAATTGGTGATTTTTTTACTTGGATGTTCTGTAATGGTCTTTATAGTGAAATTGGTGAGTTTTTTCACTCTCAACTTTTGTTATGGTCTTTATACTCAAATTGGTGATATTTTTAACTTGAAACTATGGAAATGGTCTTCATACTGAAATTGGTGACTTTTTTCTTTTGGAACTTTTGTCATGGTTTTATAGTGAAATTGGGGAGTTTTTCAACTTTGAACATTTTTATGAGTTTTTGAGTGAAATCGATGAGCTTTTTAACATTGAACTTTTATTTTGGTTTTTATAGAGAAATTGTGAAATAGGCGAGTTTTATTAACTTAGATCTTTAATTACTGTTTTTATAGTGGAATTGCTGATTTTTTGACTTCGAAATTTTGTTATGGTTTTTATAGTGAAATTTGTGAGTTTTTTAACTTTGAAATGTTGTTATTGTTTATAGAATGAAATTTGTGAGCTTTTTCAATTTGAACTTTTGTTATGGTCATTGTAGTGAAATTGGTGAGATTTTTAACTTGAAACTTTTGTAAATGGTCATTATAGTGAAACGGGTGAGTTTTTTTTTTCACTTGGAACGTTTGTCATGGTTTTTATAGTGAAATTGAGTAGTTTTTCAACTTTGAACATTTGTTATGAATTTAAGAGTCAAATTGGTGAGTTTTTAAAATCTGAACTCTCGTAATGGTCTTTGTTGTGAAATTGGTGATTTTTTGACTTGGATGTTCTGTAATGGTCTTTATAGTGAAATTGGTGTGTTTTTTCACTTTCAACTTTTGTTATGGTCTCTATAGTCAAATTTGTGATATTTATAACTTGAAACTATTGAAATGGTCTTTATAGGGAAATTGGTGAGTTTTTTCTTTTGGAACTTTTGTCATGGTTTTATTGTGAAATTGGGGAGCTTTTAACCTTTGAAC
This sequence comes from Lathyrus sativus, assembly GCA_963859935.3. Classification (NCBI taxonomy): domain Eukaryota; kingdom Viridiplantae; phylum Streptophyta; class Magnoliopsida; order Fabales; family Fabaceae; genus Lathyrus; species Lathyrus sativus. The sequence continues at coordinate 259,945,759 of OZ012738.1, forward strand.
ATTTTTATGAGTTTTTGATTGAAATCGATGAGCTTTTTAACATTTAACTTTTATTTTGGTTTTTATAGTGAAATTGTGAAATAGGCGAGTTTTTTTAACTTAGATCTTTTATTTTTGTTTTTATAGTGAAATTGCTGATTTTTTGACTTGGAAATTTTGTTATGGTTTTTATAGTGAAATTGGGGATTATTTAAACTTTGAACTGTTGTTATTGTTTATAGAATGATATTTGTGAGTTTTTTTACTTTCAACTTTTGTTATGGTGTTTTAAGTGAAATTGGTGAATTTTTTTTCACTTGGAATTTTATTATGGTTTTTATAGTGAAATTGGTGAGTTTTTTGACTTGGAACTTTTGTAATGGTCTTTATAGTGAAATTGGTAAGCATTTTAACTTGAAACTTTGGTAAATTGTCTTTATAGTGAAATTGGTGAGTTTTTTTCACTTGGAACTTTTGTCATGGTTTTTAGTGTGAAATTGGGTAGTTTTTCAACTTTGAACTTCCTTTATGAATTTAAGAGTGAAATTGGTGAGATTTTAAAATCTGAACTCTCGTAATGGTCTTTGTTGTGAAATTGGTGATTTTTTGACTTGGATGTTCTGTAAGGGTCTATATAGTGAAATTGGTGAGTTTTTTCACTTTCAACTTTTGTCATGGTCTTTATAGTCAAATTGGTGATATTTTAACTTGAAACTATTGAAATGGTCTTTATAGTGAAATTGGGGAGTTTTTTCTTTTGGAACTTTTGTCATGGTTTTATAGTGAAATTGGGGAGTTTTTCAACTTTGAACATTTTAATGAGTTTTTGATTGAAATCGATGTGCTTTTTATACATTGAACTTTTATTTTGCTTTTTATAGTGATATTGTGAAAGAGGCGAGTTTTTTTAACTTAGATCTTTTACTTTTGTTTTTATAGTGAAATTGCTGATTTTTAGACTTGGAAATTTTGTTATGGTTTTTATAGTGAAATCGGTGAGTCTCTTAACTTTGAACTGTGTTGTTGTTTATAGAATGAAATTTGTGAGTTTTTTCAATTTGAACTTTTGTTATGGTCTTTTAAGTGAAATTGGTGAATTTATATTCACTTGGAACTTTTATTATGGTTTTTATTGTTAAATTTGTGAGTTTTTTTACTCGGAACTTTTGTAATGGTCTTTATAGTGAAATTAGTGAGCTTTTTAACTTGAAACTTTTGTAAAAGGCCATTATAGTGAAACTGGTGAGTTGTTTTTCACTTGGAACGTTTGTCATGGTTTTTATAGTGAAATTGAGTAGTTTTTCAACTTTGGACCTTTGTTATGAATTTAAAAGACAAATTGGTGAGTTTTAAAAATCTGAACTCTCGTAATGGTCTGTGTTGTGAAATTGGTGATTTTTTGACTTGGATGTTCTGTAATGGTCTTTATAGTGAAATTGGTGAGTTTTTTCACTTTCAACTTTTGTTATGGTCTTTATAGTCAAATTGGTGATATTTTTAACTTGAAACTATTGAAATGGTCTTTATAGTGAAATTGGGGAGTTTTTTCTTTTGGAACTTTTGTCATGGTTTTATAGTGAAATTGGGAAGTTTTTCAACTTTGAACATTTTTATGAGTTTTTGAGTGAAATCGATGAGCTTTTTAACATTGAACTTTGATTTTGGTTTTTATAGTGAAATTGTGAAATAGGCGAGTTTTTTTAACTTAGATCTTTAATTTTTGTTTTTTTAGTGAAATTGCTGATTTTTGACTTGGAAATTTTTTTATGGTCTTGATAGTGAAATTGGTGATTTTTTCACTTGGAATGTTTGTCATGGTTTTTATAGTGAAATTGGGTAGTTTTTCAACTTTGAACTTTTGTTATGAATTTAAGAGTGAAATTGGTGAGTTTTTAAAATCTGAACTCTCGTAATGGTCTTTGTTGTGAAATTGGTGATTTTTTTACTTGGATGTTCTGTAATGGTCTTCATAGTGAAATTGGTGAGTTTTTTCACTCTCAACTTTTTTTATGGTCTTGATACTCAAATTGGTGATAATTTTAACTTGAAACTATGGAAATGGTCTTCATACTGAAATTGGTGACTTTTTTCTTTTGGAACTATTTTCATGGTTTTATAGTTAAATTGGGGAGTTTTTCAACTTTGAACATTTTTATGAGTTTTTGAGTGAAATCGATGAGCTTTTTAACATTGAACTTTTATTTTGGTTTTTATAGTGAAATTGTGAAATAGGCGAGTTTTATTAACTTAGATCTTTAATATTGGTTTTTTGAGTGAAATTGCTGATTTTTTGACTTGGAGATTTTGTTATAGTTTTTATAGTTAATTGGTGAGTTTTTTTTAACTTTGAACTGTTGTTATTGTTCATGGAATGAAATTTGTGAGTTTTTGTTATGGTCTTTTAAGTGAAATTGGTGAATTTTTTTTCACTTGGTACTTTTATTATGGTTTTTATAGGGAAATTGGTGAGCTTTTTGACTTAGAACTTTTGTAATGGTCTTTATAGTGAATTTGGTGAGGTTTTTTCACTTGGAACGTTTGTCATGGTTTTTATAGTGAAATTGAGTAGTTTTTCAACTTTGAACTTTTGTTATGAATTTAAGAGTGAAATTGGTGAGTTTTTAAAATCTGAACTCTCGTAATGGTCTTTGTTGTGAAATTGGTGATTTTTTTACTTGGATGTTCTGTAATGGTCTTTATAGTGAAATTGGTGAGTTTTTTCACTCTCAACTTTTTTTATGGTCTTTATACTCAAATTGGTGATATTTTTAACTTGAAACTATGGAAATGGTCTTCATACTGAAATTGGTGACTTTTTTCTTTTGGAACTTATGTCATGGTTTTATAGTGAAATTGGGGAGTTTTTCAACTTTGAACATTTTTATGAGTTTTTGAGTGAAATCGATGAGCTTTTTAACATTGAACTTTTATTTTGGTTTTTATAGTGAAATTGTGAAATAGGCGAGTTTTATTAACTTAGATCTTTAATTACTGTTTTTATAGTGGAATTGCTGATTTTTTGACTTCGAAATTTTGTTATGGTTTTTATAGTGAAATTTGTGAGTTTTTTAACTTTGAAATGTTGTTATTGTTTATAGAATGAAATTTGTGAGCTTTTTCAATTTGAACTTTTATTATGGTCTTTTAAGTGAAATTGGTGAATTTTTTTTACTTGGAACTTCTATTATGGTTTTTATAGTGAAATTGGTGAGCTTTTTGACTTGGAACTTTTGTAATGGTCATTGTAGTGAAATTGGTGAGCTTTTTAACTTGAAACTTTTGTAAATGGTCATTATAGTGAAACGGGTGAGTTTTTTTTTCCACTTGGAACGTTTGTCATGGTTTTAATAGTGAAATTGAGTAGTTTTTCAACTTTGAACATTTGTTATGAATTTAAGAGTCAAATTGGTGAGTTTTTAAAATCTGAACTCTCGTAATGGTCTTTGTTGTGAAATTGGTGATTTTTTGACTTGGATGTTCTGTAATGGTCTTTATAGTGAAATTGGTGTGTTTTTTCACTTTCAACTTTTGTTATGGTCTCTATAGTCAAATTTGTGATATTTTTAACTTGAAACTATTGAAATGGTCTTTATAGGGAAATTGGTGAGTTTTTTCTTTTGGAACTTTTGTCATGGTTTTATTGTGAAATTGGGGAGCTTTTAACCTTTGAACATTTTTATGAGTTTTTGATTGAAATCGATGAGCTTTTTAACATTTAACTTTTATTTTTGTTTTTATAGTGAAATTGTGAAATAGGCGAGTTTTTTTAACTTAGATCTTTTATTTTTGTTTTTATAGTGAAATTGCTCATTTTTTGACTTGGAAATTTTGTTATGGTTTTTATAGTGAAATTGGTGATTTTTTAAACTTTGGACTGTTGTTATTGTTTATAGAATGAAATTTGTGAGTTTTTTCACTTTCAACTTTTTTTATGGTGTTTTAAGTGAAATTGGTGAATTTTTTTTCACTTGGAATTTTATTATGGTTTTTATAGTGAAATTGGTGAGTTTTTTGACTTGGAACTTTTGTAATGGTCTTTATAGTGAAATTGGTGAGCATTTTAACTTGAAACTTTGGTAAATTGTCTTTATAGTGAAATTGGTGAGTTTTTTTCACTTGGAACGTTTGTCATGGTTTTTATAGTGAAATTGGGTAGTTTTTCAACTTTGAACTTTCTTTATGAATTTAAGAGTGAAATTGGTGAGATTTTAAAATCTGAACTCTCGTAATGGTATTTGTTGTGAAATTGGTGATTTTTTGACTTGGATGTTCTGTAAGGGTCTATATAGTGAAATTGGTGAGTTTTTTCATTTTCAACTTTTGTCATGGTCTTTATAGTCAAATTGGTGATATTTTTAACTTGAAACTATTGAAATGGTCTTTATAGTGAAATTGGTGAGTTTTTTCTTTTGGAACTTTTGTCATGGTTTTATAGTGAAATTGAGTAGTTTTTCAACATTGAACATTTTTATGAGTTTTTGAGTGAAATCGATGAGCTTTTTAACATTGAGCTTTTATTTTGGTTTTATAGTGAAATTGTGAAATAGGCGAGTTTTTTTTAACTTAGATCTTTTATTTTTGTTTTTATAGTGAAATTGCTGATTTTTTGACTTGGAAATTTTGTTATGGTTTTTATAGAGAAATTGGTGAGTTTTTTATTTTTGAACTGTTGTTATTGTTTATAGAATGAAATTTGCGAGCTTTTTCAATTTGAACTTTTGTTATGGTCTTTTAAGTGAAATTGGTGAATTTTTTTTACTTGGGACTTCTATTATGGTTTTTATATTGAAATTGGTGAGCGTTTTGACTTGGAACTTTTGTAATGGTCTTTATAGTGAAATTGGTGAGCTTTTTAACTTCAAACTTTTGTAAATGTTCATTATAGTGAAACAGGTGAGTTTTTTTTTCACTTGGAACGCTTGTCATGGTTTTTATAGTGAAATTGAGTAGTTTTTCAACTTTGAACATTTGTTATGAATTTAAGAGTTTTTAAAATCTGAACTCTCGTAATTGTCTTTGTTGTGAAATTGGTGATTTTTTTACTTGGATGTTCTGTAATGGTCTTTCTAGTGAAATTGGTGAGTTTTTTGACTTTCAACTTTTGTTATTACCTTTATAGTCAAATTGGTGATATTTTTAACTTGAAACTATTGAAATGGTCTTTATAGTGAAATTGGTGAGTTATTTCTTTTGGGACTTTTGTCATGGTTTTATAATGAAATTGGGGAGTGTTTCAACTTTGAACATTTTTATGAGTTTTTGAGTGAAATCGATGAACTTTTTAACATTGAACTTTTATTTTGGTTTTTATAGTGAAATTGTGAAATAGGCGAGTTTTTTTAACTTAGATCTTTTATTTTTGTTTTTATAGTGAAATTGCTGATTTTTTCACTTGGAAATTTGTAATGGTCTTTATAGTGAAATTGGTGAGCTTTTTAGCTTGAACTTTTGTAAATTCTCTTTATAGTGATATTGGTGAGTTTTTAAACTTTGATCTTTTATAATGAATATAAGAGTGAAATTGGTGAGTTTTTTAACTTTGAACTGTTGTTATTGTTTATAGAATGAAATTTGAGACTTTTTCACTTTGAACTTTTGTTATGGTCTTTTAAGTGAAATTGGTGGATTTTTTTTCACTTGGAACTTTTATTATGGTTTTTATTGCGAAATTGGTGAACTTTTTGACTTGAAACTTTTAAAAATATTATAGTGAAACTGGTGAGTTTTTTTCTTTTGGGACTTTTGTCATGGTTTTATAGTGAAATTGAGTAGTTTTAAAACTTTGAACTTTTGTTATGCATTTAAGAGTCAAATTGGTGAGTTTTTAAAATCTGAACTCTCGTAATGGTCTTTGTTATGAAATTGGTGATTTTTTTGACTTGGATGTTCTGTAATGGTCTTTATAGTGAAATTCGTGAGTTTTTTCACTTTTAACTTTTGTTATGGTCTTTATAGTCAAATTGGTGATATTTTTAACTTGAAACTATGGAAAAGGTCTTCAAACTGAAATTGGTGACTTTTTTCTTTTGGAACTTTTGTCATGGTTTTATAGTGAAATTGGGGAGTTTTTCAACTTTGAACATTTTTATGAGTTTTTGAGTGAAATCGATGAGCTTTTAAACATTGAACTTTTATTTTGGTTTTTATAGTGAAATTGTGAAATAGGCGAGTTTTTTTAACTTAGATCTTTAATTTTTGTTTTTTGAGTGAAATTGCTGATTTTTTGACTTGGAGATTTTGTTATGGTTTTTATAGTTAATTGGTGAGTTTTTTTTTAACTTTGAACTGTTGTTATTGTTCATGGAATGAAATTTTTGAGTTTTTGTTATGGTCTTTTAAGTGAAATTGGTGAATTTTTTTTCACTTGGAACTTTTATTATGGTTTTTATAGTGAAATTGGTGAGCTTTTTAACTTAGAACTTTTGTAATGGTCTTTATAGTGAATTTGGTGAGGTTTTTTTCACTTGGAACGTTTGTCATGGTTTTTATAGTGAAATTGAGTAGTTTTTCAACTTTGAACTCTCGTAATGGTCTTTGTTGTGAAATTGGTGAGCTTTTTGACTTGAATGTTTTGTAATGGTCTTTATAGTGAAATAGGTGAGTTTTTTCACTTTCAACTTTTGTTATGGTCTTTATAGTCGAATTGGTGATATTTTTAACTTGAAACTATTGAAATGGTCTTTATAGTGAAATTGGTGAGTTTTTTCTTTTGGGACTTTTGTCATGCTTTTATAGTGAAATTGGGGAGTGTTTCAACTTCGAACATTTTTATGAGTTTTTGAGTGAAATCGATGAGCTTTTTAACATTGAACTTTTATTTTGGTTTTTATAGTGAAATTATGAAATAGGCGAGTTTTTTTTGTTATGGTCTTTTAAGTGAAATTGGTGGATTTTTTTTTCACTTGGAACTATTATTATGGTTTTTATTGCGAAATTGGTGAGCTTTTTGACTTGAAACTTTTGTAAATGGTCATTATAGTGAAACTGGTGAGTTTTTTCTTTTGGGACTTTTGTCAGGGTTTTATAGTGAAATTGAGTAATTTTAAAACTTTGAACTTTTGTTATGAATTTAAAAGTCAAATTGGTGAGTTTTTAAAATCTGAACTCTCGTAATGGTCTTTGTTGTGAAATTGGTGATTTTTTTGACTTGGATGTTCTGTAATGGTCTTTAAAATGAAATTGGAGAGTTTTTTCACTTTTAACTTTTGTTACGGTCTTTATAATCAAATTGGTGATATTTTTGACTTGAAACTATTGAAATGGTCTTTATAATGAAATTGGTGAGTTTTTATTTTGGAACTTTTGACATTGTTTTATAGTGAAATTGGGGAGTTTTTCAACTTTGAACATTTTTATGAGTTTTTGAGTGAAATCGATGTGTTATTTAACATTGAACCTTTATTTTTGATTTTTACAGTGAAATTGTGAAATAGGCGAGTTTTTTAACTTAGATCTTTTACTTTTGTTTTTATAGTGAAATTGCTGAGTTTTTTTTCACTTGGAACGTTTTTCATGGTTTTTATAGTGAAATTGGGTAGTTTTTCAACTTTGAACTTTTGTTATGAATTTAAGAGTGAAATTGGTGAGTTTTTAAAATCTGAACTCTCGTAATGGTATTTGTTGTGAAATTGGTGATTTTTTGACTTGGATGTTCTGTAATGGTCTTTATAGTGAAATTGGTGAGTTTTTTCACTTTCAACTTTTGTTATGGTCTTTATAGTCAGATTGGTGATATTTTTAACTTGAAACTATTGAAATGGTCTTGATAGTGAAATTGGTGAGTTTTTTATTTTGGAACTTTTTTCATGGTTTTATAGTGAAATTGGGGAGATTTTCAACTTTGAACATTTATATGAGTTTTTGAGTGAAATCGATGAGCTTTTTAACATTGAACTTTTATTTTGGTTTTCATAGTGAAATTGTGAAATATGCGATTTTTTTTAACTTAGATGTTTTACTTTTGTTTTTATAGTGAAATTGCTGATTTTTTGACTTGGAAATTATGTTATGGTTTTTCTTGTGAAATTGGTGAGTTTCTTAAATCTGAACTGTTGTTATTGTTTATAGAATGAAATTTTTGTGTTTTTTCTCTTTGAACTTTTGTTATGGTATTTTAAATGAAATTGGTGAATTTTTTTCAATTGGAACTTTTATTATGCTTTTTATAGTTAAATTGGTGAGTTTTTTGACTTGGAACATTTGTAATGGTCTTCATAGTGAAATTGGTGAGCTTTTTAACTTGAAACTTTTGTAAATGGTCATTATAGTGAAACGGGTGAGTTTGTTTTCACTTGGAACGTTTGTCATGGTTTTTATAGTGAAATTGAGTAGTTTTTCAACTTTGAACTTTTGTTATGAATTTAAGAGTTAAATTGGTGAGTTTTTAAAATCTGAACTCTCGTAATGGTCTTTGTTGTGAAATTGGTGATTTTTTTATTTGGATGTTCTGTAATGGTCTTTATAGTGAAATTGGTGAGTTTTTTCACTTTCAACTTTTGTTATGGTCTTTATAGTCAAATTCGTGATATTTTTCACTTGAAACTATGGAAATGGTCTTCATACTGAAATTGGTGACTTTTTTCTTTTGGAACTTTTGTCATGGTTTTATAGTGATATTGAGGAGTTTTTCAACTTTGAACATTTTTATGAGTTTTTGAGTGAAATCGATGAGCTTTTTAACATTGAACTTTTATTTTGCTTTTTATAGTGAAATTGTGAAATAGGCGAGTTTTTTTAACTTAGATCTTTTTTTTTTGTTAGTGGAATTGCTGATTTTTTGACTTGGAAATTTTGTATTGGTTTTTATTGTGAAATTTGTGAGTTTTTAAACTTTGAACTGTTGGTATTGTTTATAGAATGAAATTTGTGAGCTTTTTCAATTTGAACTTTTGTTATGGTTTTTATTGTTTTTATAGTGAAATTGGTGAGCTTTTTGACTTGGAACAATTGTAATGGTCTTTATAGTTAAATTTGTAAGATTTTTATCTTGAAGCTTTTGTAAATGGTCATTATTGTGAAACTGATGAGTTTTTTTCACTTGGAACGTTTGTCATGGTTTTTATAGTGAAATTGAGTAGTTTTTCAACTTTGAACTTTTGTTATGAGTTTAAGAGTCATATTGGTGAGTTTTTAAAATCTGAACTCTCGTAATGGTCTTTGTTGTGAAATTGGTGATTTTTTGACTTGGATGTTCTGTAATGGTCTTTATAGTGAAATTAGTGAGTTATTTAACTTTCATTTTTTTGTTATGGTCTTTATAGTCAAATTGGTGATATTTTTAACTTGAAACTATGGAAATGGTCTTCATACTGAAATTGGTGACTTTTTTCTCTTGGAACTTTTGTCGTGGTTTTATAGTGAAATTGGGGAGTTTTTCAACTTTGAACATTTTTTTGAGTTTTTTAGTGATATCGATGAGCTTTTTAACATTGAACTTTTATTTTGGTTTTTATAGTGAAATTGTGAAATAGGCGAGTTTTTTAAACTTAGATCTTTAATTTTTGTTTTTTTAGTGAAATTGCTGATTTTTTGACTGGGAATTTTGTCATGGTTTTTATAGTGAAATTGGTGAGTTTTTTTAACTTTGAACTGTTGTTATTGTTTATAGAATGAAATTTGTGAGTTTTTTCAATTTAAACTTTTATTATGGACTTTTAAGTGAAATTGGTGAATTTTTTTTCACGTTGAACTTTTATTATGGTTTTTATAGTGAAATTGGAGAGTTTTTGACTTGCAACTTTTGTAATGGTCTTTATAGTGAAATTGGTGAGCTTTTTAACTTGAAACTTCTGTAAATGGTCTTTATAGTGAAATTGGTGATGTTTTTTCACTTGGAACGTTTGTCATGGTTTTTATAGTGAATTGAGTAGTTTTTCAACTTTGAACTTTTGTTATGAAATTAAGAGTCAAATTGGTGAGTTTTTAAAATCTGAACTCTCGTAATGGTCTTTGTTGTGAAATTGGTGATTTTTTTGACTTGGATGTTCTGTAATGGTCTTTATAGCGAAGTTGGTAAGTTTTTTCACTTTCAACTTTTGTTATGGTCTTTATAGTCAAATTGGTGATATTTTTAACTTGAAACTATGGAAATGGTCTTCATACTGAAATTGGTGACTTTTTTCATTTGGAACTTTTGTCGTGGTTTTATAGTGAAATTGGGGAGTTTTTCAACTTTAAACATTTTTATGAGTTTTTTAGTGAAATCGATGAGCTTTTTAACATTGAACTTTTATTTTGGTTTTTATAGTGAAATTGTGAAATAGGCGAGTTTTTTAAACTTAGATCTTTAATTTTTGTTTTTTTAGTGAAGTTGCTGATTTTTTGACTTGGAATTTTGTCATGGTTTTTATAGTGAAATTGGTGAGTTTTTTAACTTTGAACTGTTGTTATTGTTTATAGAATGAAATTTGTGAGTTTTTTCAATTTGAACTTTTGTTATGGTCTTTTAAGTGAAATTGGTGAATTTTCTTTCACTTGGAACTTTTATTATGGTTTTTATAGTGAAATTGGTGAGTTTTTGACTTGGAACTTTTGTAATGGTCTTTATAGTGAAATTGGTGATGTTTTTTCACTTGGAACGTTTGTCATGGTTTTTATAGTGAAATTGAGTAGTTTTTCAACTTTGAACTTTTGTTATGAAATTAAGAGTCAAATTGGTGAGTTTTTAAAATCTGAACTCTCGTAATGGTCTTTGTTGTGAAATTGATGATTTTTTGACTTGGATGTTCTGTAATGGTCTTTATAGTGAAGTTGGTAAGTTTTTCCACTTTCGACTTTTGTTATGGTCTTTATAGTCAAATTGGTGATATTTTTAACTTGAAATTATGGAAATGGTCTTCATAGTGAAATTGGTGAGTTTTTTCTTTTGGATCTTTTGTCATGGTTTTATTGTGAAATTGGGGAGTTTTTCAACTTTGAACATTTTTATGAGTTTTTGAGTGAAATCGATGAGCTTTTTAACATTGAACTTTTATTTTGGTTTTTATAGTGAAATTGTGAAATAGGCGAGTTTTTTTAAGTTAGATCTTTAATTTTTGTTTTTTGAGTGAAATTGCTTATTTTTTGACTTGGAGATTTTGTTATGGTTTTTATAGTTAATTGGTGAGTTTTTTTAACTTTGAACTGTTGTTATTGTTCATGGAATGAAATTTGTGAGTTTTTTCAATTTTAACTTTTTTATGGTCTTTTAAGTGAAATTGGTAAAAAAAAATTTCACTTTGAACTTTTATTATGGTTTTTATAGTGAAATTGGTGAGTTTTTGACTTGGAACATTTGTAATGGTCTTTATAGTGAAATTGGTGAGCTTTTTAACTTGAAACTTTTGTAAATGGTCATTATAGTGAAATGGGTGAGTTTGTTTTCACTTGGAACGTTTGTCATGGTTTTTATAGTGAAAATGAGTAGTTTTTCAACTTTGAACTTTTGTTATGAATTTAAGAGTCAAATTGGTGAGTTTTTAAAATCTGAACTCTCGTAAAGGTCTTTGTTGTGAAATTGGTGATTTTTTTACTTGGATGTTCTATAATGGTCTTTATAGTGAAATTGGTGAGTTTTTTCACTTTCAACTTTTGTTACGGTCTTTATAGTCAAATTGGTGATATTTTTAACTTGAAACTATTGAAATGGTCTTTATAGTGAAATTGGTGAGTTTTTTCTTTTGGAACTTTTGTCGTGGTTTTATAGTGAAATTGGGGAGTTTTTCAACTTTGAACATTTTTATGAGTTTTTGCGTGAAATCGATGAGCTTTTTAACGTTAAACTTTTATTTTGGTTTTTATTGTGAAATTGTGAAATAGGCGAGTTTTTTAAACTTACATCTTTTATTTTTTTTTATACTGAAATTTCTGATTTGTTGACTTGAAAATGTTGTTATGGTTTTTATGGTGAAATTGGTGAGTTTTTTAACTTTTAGCTGTTGTTATTGTTTATAGAAAGAAATTTGTGAGTTTTTTCTCTTTGAACTTTTGTTATGGTTGTTTAAGTGAAATTGGTGAATTTGTTTTTCACTTGGAACTTTTATTATGGTTTTTATAGTGAAATTGGTGAGTTTTTTGACTTGGAACTTTTGTAATGGTCTTTATAGTGAAATTGGTGAGCTTTTTAACTTGAAACTTTTGTAAATGGTCTTTATAGTGAAATTGGTGAGTTTTTTTCACTTGGAACGTTTTTCATGGTTTTTATAGTGAAATTGGGTAGTTTTTCAACTTTGAACTTTTGTTATGAATTTAAAATCTGAACTCTCGTAATGGTCTTTGTTGTGAAATTGGTGAATTTTTGACTTGGATGTTCTGTAGGGGTCTTTATAGTGAAGTTGGTAAGTTTTTTCACTTTCGACTTTTGTTATGGTCTTTATAGTCAAATTGGTGATATTTTTAACTTGAAACTATGGAAATGGTCTTCATAGTGAAATTGGTGAGTTTTTTCTTTTGGATCTTTTGTCATGGTTTTATAGTGAAATTGGGGAGTTTTTCAACTTTGAACATTTTTATGAGTTTTTGAGTGAAATCGATGAGCTTTTTAACATTGATCTTTTATTTTGGTTTTTATAGTGAAATTGTGAAATGGGCGAGTTTTTTTAACTTAAATCTTTTATTTTTGTTTTTATAGTGAAATTGCTGATTTTTTGACTTGGAAATTTTGTTATGGTTTTTAGAGTGAAATTGGTGAGTTTTTTTTAACTTTGAGTTGTTGTTATTGTTTATAGAATTAAATTTGTGAGTTTTTTCACTTTGAACTTTTGTTATGGTCTTTTAAGTGAAATTGGTGAATTTTTTTCTCTTGGAACTTTTAATATGGTTTTTATAGTGAAATTGGTGAGTTTTTTGACTTGGAACTTTTGTAATGGTCTTTATAGTGATATTGGTGAGCATTTTAACTTCAAACATTGGTAAATGGGTTGTTTTTCACTTGGAACGTTTGTCATGGTTTCTATAGTGAAATTGGGTTGTTTTTCATCTTTGAACTTTTGTTATGAATATAAGAGTGAAATTGCTGAGATTTTAAAATCTGAACTCTCGTAATCGTCTTTGTTGTGAAATTGGTGATTTGTTGAATTGGATGTTCTGTAACGGTCTTTATAGTGAAATTGGTGAATTTTTTCACTTTCAACTTTTGTTACGGTCTTTATAGTCAAATTGGTGATATTTTTAACTTGAAACTATTGAAATGGTCTTTATATTGAAATTGGTGAGTTTTTTCTTTTGTAACTTTTGTCATGGTTTTATAGTGAAATTGGTGAGTTTTTTTAACTTTGAGCTGTTGTTATTGTGTATAGAATGAAATGTGTGAGTTTTTTTTAACTTTGACCTATTCTTATAGTCTTTTAAGTTAAATTAGTGAATTTGTTTTTCACTTGGAACTTTTATTAAGGTTTTTATAGTGAAATTGGTTTGTTTTTTGACTTGGAACTTTTGTAATGGTCTTTATAGTGAAATTGGTGAGCTTTTTAACTTGAAACTTTTGTAAATGGTCTTTATAGTGAAACTGATGAGTTTTTTTCACTTGGAACGTTTGTCATGGTTTTTATAGTGAAATTGGGTAGTTTTTCAACTTTGAACTTTTGTTATGAATTTTAGAGTGAAATTGGTGAGTTTTTAAAATCTGAACTCTCGTAATGGTCTTTGTTTTTAAATTGGTGATTTTTTTACTTGGATGTTCTGTAATGGTCTTTAAAATGAAATTGGTGAGTTTTTTCACTTTCAACTTTTGTAACAGTCTTTATAGTCAAAATGGTGATTTTTTTAACTTGAAACTATTGAAATGGTCTTTATAGTGAAATTGGTGAGTTTTTTCTTTTGGAACTTTTGTCATTGTTTTATAGTGAAATTGGGGAGTTTTTCAACTTTGAACATTTTTCTGAGTTTTTGAGTGAAATCGATGTGTTATTTAACATTGAACTTTTATTTTGGTTTTTATAGTGAAATTTTGAAATAGGCGAGTTTTTTTAACTTAGATCTTTTATTTTTATTTTTATAGTGAAATTGCTGATTTTTTGACTTGGAAATTTTGTTATGGTTTTTATAGTGAAATTGGTGAGTTTTTTAACTTTGAGCTGTTGTTACTGTTTCTTGAATGAAATGTGTGAGTTTTTTCACTTTTACCATTTGTTATGGTCTTTTAAGTGAAATTGGAGAATTTGTTTTTCACTTGGAATTTTATTATGGTTTAATAGTGAAATTGGTGAGTTTTTTGACTTAGAACTTTTGTAATGGTCTTGATAGTGAAATTGGTGAGCTTTTTAACCTTTGAGATGTTGTTATTGTTTATAGAAAGAAATTTGTGAGTTTTTTCACTTTGAACTTTTGTTATGGTCTTTTAAGTGAAATTGGTGATTTTTTTTCACTTGGAACTTTTATTATGGTTTTTATAGTGAAATTGGTGAGTTTTTTGACTTGGAACTTTTGTAATGGTCTTTACAGTGAAATTGGTGAGCATTTTAACTTGAAACATTGGTAAATGGTCTTTATAGTGAAATTGGTGAGTTTTTTTTCACTTGGAACGTTTGTCATGGTTTTTATAGTGAAATTGGGTTGTTTTTCATCTTTGAACTTTTGTTATGAATTTAAGAGTGAAATTGGTGAGATTTTAAAATCTGAACTCTCGTAATGGTCTTTGTTGTGAAATTGGTGATTTTTTGACTTGGATGTTCTGTAATGGTCTTTATAGTGAAATTGGTGAGTTTTTTCACTTTCGACTTTTGTTACGGTCTTTATAGTCAAATTGGTGATATTTTTAACTTGAAACTTTTAAAATGGTCTTTATAGTGAAACTGGTGAGTTTTTTCTTTTGGAACTTTTGTCATGGTTTTTTAGTGAAATTGGAAAGTTTTTAAACTTTGAACATTTTAATGAGTTTTGAGTGAAATCGATGAGGTTTTTAACATTGAACTTTTAGTTGGGTTTTTATAGTGAAATTGTGAAATATGAGAGTATTTTTAATTAGATCTTTTATTTTTGTTTTTATAGTGAAATTGCTGATTTTTTGACTTGGAAATTTTGTTATGGTTTTTATAGTGAAATTGGTGAGTTTTATTAACTTTGAGGTGTTGTTATCGTTTATAGAATGAAATTTGTGAGTTTTTTCACTTTAAACTTTTGTTATGCCCTTTTAAGTGAAATTGGTGAATTTGTTTTTCACTTGGAACTTTTATTATGGTTTTTATAGCGAAATTGGTGAGTTTTTTGACTTGGAACTTTTGTAATGGTCTTTATAGTGAAATTGGTGAGCTTTTTAACTTGAAACTTTTGTAAATGGTCTTTATAGTGAAATTGGTGAGTTTTTTTTCACTTGGAACGTTTTTCATGGTTTTTATAGTGAAATTGGGTAGTTTTTCAACTTTGAACTTTTGTTATTAATTTAAGAGTGAAATTGGTGAGTTTTTAAAATCTGAACTCTCGTAATGGTCTTTGTTGTGAAATTCGTGATTTTTTGACTTGGATGTTCTGTAATGGTCTTTATAATGAAATTGGTAAGTTTTTTCACTTTCAACTTTTGTTTTGGTCTTTATAGTTAAATTGGTGATATTTTTAACTTGAAACTATTGAAATGGTCTTTATAGTGAAATTGGTGAGTTTTTTATTTTGGAACTTTTGTCATGGGTTTATAGTGAAATTGGTGAGTTTTTTATTTTGGAACTTTTGTCATGGGTTTATAGTGAAACTGGGGAGTTTTCCAACTTTGAACATTTTTATGAGTTTTTGAGTGAAATCGATGAGCTTTTTAACATTGAACTTTTATTTTGATTTTTATTGTGAAATTGTGAAATAGGCGAGTTTTTTTAACTTAGGTCTTTTATTTTTGTTTTTATAGTGAAATTGCTGATTTTTTGACTTGTAAATTTTGTTATGGTTTTTAGAGTGAAATTGGTGAGTTTTTTTTAACTTTGAGCTGTTGTTATTGTTTATAGAAAGAAATTTGTGAGTTTATTCACTTTGAACTTTTGTTATGGTCTTTTAAGTGAAATTGGTGAATTTTTTTTCACTTGGAACTTTTACTATGGTTTTTATAGTGAAATTGGTGAGTTTTTTGACTTGGAACTTTTGTAAAGGTCTTTATAGTGAAATTGGTGAGCATTTTAACTTGAAACATTGGTAAATGGTCTTTATAGTGAAATTGGTGAGTTTTTTTTTCACTTGGAACGTTTGTCATGGTTTTTATAGTGAAATTGGGTTGTTTTTCATCTTTGAACTTTTGTTATGAATTTAAGAGTGAAATTGGTGAGATTTTAAAATCTGAACTCTCGTAATGGTCTTTATTGTGAAATTGGTGATTTTTTGACTTGGATGTTCTATAATGGTCTTTATAGTGAAATTGGTGAGTTTTTCCACTTTCGACTTTTGTTACGGTCTTTATAGTCAATTTGGTGACATTTTTAACTTGAAACTATTGAAATGGTCTTTATAGTGAAATTGGTGAGTCTTTTCTTTTGGAACTTTTGTCATGGTTTTTTAGTGAAATTGGAAAGTTTTTAAACTTTGAACATTTTAATGAGTTTTTGAGTGAAATCGATGAGGTTTTTAACATTGAACTTTTAGTTGGGTTTTTATAGTGAAATTGTGAAATATGAGAGTATTTTTAATTAGATCTTTTATTTTTGTTTTTATAGTGAAATTGCTGATTTTTTGACTTGGAAATTTTGTTATGGTTTTTATAGTGAAATTGGTGAGTTTTATTAACTTTGAGGTGTTGTTATCGTTTATAGAATGAAATTTGTGAGTTTTTTCACTTTAAACTTTTGTTATGCCCTTTTAAGTGAAATTGGTGAATTTGTTTTTCACTTGGAACTTTTATTATGGTTTTTATAGCGAAATTGGTGAGTTTTTTGACTTGGAACTTTTGTAATGGTCTTTATAGTGAAATTGGTGAGCTTTTTAACTTGAAACTTTTGTAAATGGTCTTTATAGTGAAATTGGTGAGTTTTTTTTCACTTGGAACGTTTTTCATGGTTTTTATAGTGAAATTGGGTAGTTTTTCAACTTTGAACTTTTGTTATTAATTTAAGAGTGAAATTGGTGAGTTTTTAAAATCTGAACTCTCGTAATGGTCTTTGTTGTGAAATTCGTGATTTTTTGACTTGGATGTTCTGTAATGGTCTTTATAATGAAATTGGTGAGTTTTTTCACTTTCAACTTTTGTTTTGGTCTTTATAGTTAAATTGGTGATATTTTTAACTTGAAACAATTGAAATGGTCTTTATAGTGAAATTGGTGAGTTTTTTATTTTGGAACTTTTGTCATGGGTTTATAGTGAAATTGGTGAGTTTTTTATTTTGGAACTTTTGTCATGGGTTTATAGTGAAATTGGGGAGTTTTCCAACTTTGAACATTTTTATGATTTTTTGAGTGAAATCGATGAGCTTTTTAACATTGAACTTTTATTTTGATTTTTATTGTGAAATTGTGAAATAGGCGAGTTTTTTTAACTTAGGTCTTTTATTTTTGTTTTTATAGTGAAATTGCTGATTTTTTGACTTGTAAATTTTGTTATGGTTTTTAGAGTGAAATTGGTGAGTTTTTTTAACTTTGAGCTGTTGTTATTGTTTATAGAATGAAATTTGTGAGTTTATTCACTTTGAACTTTTGTTATGGTCTTTTAAGTGAAATTGGTGAATTTTTTTTCACTTGGAACTTTTACTATGGTTTTTATAGTGAAATTGGTGAGTTTTTTGACTTGGAACTTTTGTAAAGGTCTTTATAGTGAAATTGGTGAGCATTTTAACTTGAAACATTGGTAAATGGTCTTTATAGTGAAATTGGTGAGTTTTTTTTCACTTGGAACGTTTGTCATGGTTTTTATAGTGAAATTGGGTTGTTTTTCATCTTTGAACTTTTGTTATGAATTTAAGAGTGAAATTGGTGAGATTTTAAAATCTGAACTCTCGTAATGGTCTTTTTTGTGAAATTGGTGATTTTTTGACTTGGATGTTATGTAATGGTCTTTATAGTGAAATTGGTGAGTTTTTCCATTTTCGACTTTTGTTACGGTCTTTATAGTCAAATTGGTGATATTTTTAACTTGAAACTTTTGAAATGGTCTTTATAGTGAAACTGGTGAGTTTTTTCTTTTGGAACTTTTGTCATGGTTTTTTAGTGAAATTGGAAAGTTTTTAAACTTTGAACATTTTAATGAGTTTTTGAGTGAAATCGATGAGGTTTTTAACATTGAACTTTTAGTTGGGTTTTTATAGTGAAATTGTGAAATATGAGAGTATTTTTAATTAGATCTTTTATTTTTGTTTTTATAGTGAAATTGCTGATTTTTTGACTTGGAAATTTTGTTATGGTTTTTAGAGTGAAATTGGTGAGTTTTTTTAACTTTGAGTTGTTGTTATTGTTTATAGAATTAAATTTGTGAGTTTTTTCACTTTGAACTTTTGTTATGGTCTTTTAAGTGAAATTGGTGAATTTTTTTCTCTTGGAACTTTTAATATGGTTTTTATAGTGAAATTGGTGAGTTTTTTGACTTGGAACTTTTGTAATGGTCTTTATAGTGATATTGGTGAGCATTTTAACTTCAAACATTGGTAAATGGGTTGTTTTTCACTTGGAACGTTTTTCATGGTTTCTATAGTGAAATTGGGTTGTTTTTCATCTTTGAACTTTTGTTATGAATATAAGAGTGAAATTGCTGAGATTTTAAAATCTGAACTCTCGTAATCGTCTTTGTTGTGAAATTGGTGATTTGTTGAATTGGATGTTCTGTAACGGTCTTTATAGTGAAATTGGTGAATTTTTTCACTTTCAACTTTTGTTACGGTCTTTATAGTCAAATTGGTGATATTTTTAACTTGAAACTATTGCAATGGTCTTTATATTGAAATTGGTGAGTTTTTTCTTTTGTAACTTTTGTCATGGTTTTATAGTGAAATTGGTGAGTTTTTTTAACTTTGAGCTGTTGTTATTGTTTATAGAATGAAATGTGTGAGTTTTTTTAACTTTGACCTTTTCTTATAGTCTTTTAAGTTAAATTAGTGAATTTGTTTTTCACTTGGAACTTTTATTAAGGTTTTTATAGTGAAATTGGTTTGTTTTTTGACTTGGAACTTTTGTAATGGTCTTTATAGTGAAATTGGTGAGCTTTTTAACTTGAAACTTTTGTAAATGGTCTTTATAGTGATACTGATGAGTTTTTTTTCACTTGGAACGTTTGTCATGGTTTTTATAGTGAAATTGGGTAGTTTTTCAACTTTGAACTTTTGTTATGAATTTTAGAGTGAAATTGGTGAGTTTTTAAAATCTGAACTCTCGTAATGGTCTTTGTTTTTAAATTGGTGATTTTTTTACTTGGATGTTCTGTAATGGTCTTTAAAATGAAATTGGTGAGTTTTTTCACTTTCAACTTTTGTAACAGTCTTTATAGTCAAAATGGTGATTTTTTTAACTTGAAACTATTGAAATGGTCTTTATAGTGAAATTGGTGAGTTTTTTCTTTTGGAACTTTTGTCATTGTTTTATAGTGAAATTGGGGAGTTTTTCAACTTTGAACATTTTTCTGAGTTTTTGAGTGAAATCGATGTGTTATTTAACATTGAACTTTTATTTTGGTTTTTATAGTGAAATTTTGAAATAGGCGAGTTTTTTTAACTTAGATCTTTTATTTTTATTTTTATAGTGAAATTGCTGATTTTTTGACTTGGAAATTTTGTTATGGTTTTTATAGTGAAATTGGTGTGTTTTTTAACTTTGAGCTGTTGTTACTGTTTCTTGAATGAAATGTGTGAGTTTTTTCACTTTTACCATTTGTTATGGTCTTTTAAGTGAAATTGGAGAATTTGTTTTTCACTTGGAATTTTATTATGGTTTAATAGTGAAATTGGTGAGTTTTTTGACTTGGAACTTTTGTAATGGTCTTGATAGTGAAATTGGTGAGCTTTTTAAACTTTGAGATGTTGTTATTGTTTATAGAAAGAAATTTGTGAGTTTTTTCACTTTGAACTTTTGTTATGGTCTTTTAAGTGAAATTGGTGATTTTTTTTTCACTTGGAACTTTTATTATGGTTTTTATAGTGAAATTGGTGAGTTTTTTGACTTGGAACTTTTGTAATGGTCTTTACAGTGAAATTGGTGAGCATTTTAACTTGAAACATTGGTAAATGGTCTTTATAGTGAAATTGGTGAGTTTTTTTTCACTTGGAACGTTTGTCATGGTTTTTATAGTGAAATTGGGTTGTTTTTCATCTTTGAACTTTTGTTATGAATTTAAGAGTGAAATTGGTGAGATTTTAAAATCTGAACTCTCGTAATGGTCTTTGTTGTGAAATTGGTGATTTTTTGACTTGGATGTTCTGTAATGGTCTTTATAGTGAAATTGGTGAGTTTTTTCACTTTCGACTTTTGTTACGGTCTTTATAGTGAAATTGGTGATATTTTTAACTTGAAACTTTTGAAATGGTCTTTATAGTGAAACTGGTGAGTTTTTTCTTTTGGAACTTTTGTCATGGTTTTTTAGTGAAATTGGAAAGTTTTTAAACTTTGAACATTTTAATGAGTTTTGAGTGAAATCGATGAGGTTTTTAACATTGAACTTTTAGTTGGGTTTTTATAGTGAAATTGTGAAATATGAGAGTATTTTTAATTAGATCTTTTATTTTTGTTTTTATAGTGAAATTGCTGATTTTTTGACTTGGAAATTTTGTTATGGTTTTTATAGTGAAATTGGTGAGTTTTATTAACTTTGAGGTGTTGTTATCGTTTATAGAATGAAATTTGTGAGTTTTTTCACTTTAAACTTTTGTTATGCCCTTTTAAGTGAAATTGGTGAATTTGTTTTTCACTTGGAACTTTTATTATGGTTTTTATAGCGAAATTGGTGAGTTTTTTGACTTGGAACTTTTGTAATGGTCTTTATAGTGAAATTGGTGAGCTTTTTAACTTGAAACTTTTGTAAATGGTCTTTATAGTGAAATTGGTGAGTTTTTTTTCACTTGGAACGTTTTTCATGGTTTTTATAGTGAAATTGGGTAGTTTTTTAACTTTGAACTTTTGTTATTAATTTAAGAGTGAAATTGGTGAGTTTTTAAAATCTGAACTCTCGTAATGGTCTTTGTTGTGAAATTCGTGATTTTTTGACTTGGATGTTCTGTAATGGTCTTTATAATGAAATTGGTGAGTTTTTTCACTTTCAACTTTTGTTTTGGTCTTTATAGTTAAATTGGTGATATTTTTAACTTGAAACTATTGAAATGGTCTTTATAGTGAAATTGGTGAGTTTTTTATTTTGGAACTTTTGTCATGGGTTTATAGTGAAATTGGTGAGTTTTTTATTTTGGAACTTTTGTCATGGGTTTATAGTGAAATTGGGGAGTTTTCCAACTTTGAACATTTTTATGATTTTTTGAGTGAAATCGATGAGCTTTTTAACATTGAACTTTTATTTTGATTTTTATTGTGAAATTGTGAAATAGGCGAGTTTTTTTAACTTAGGTCTTTTATTTTTGTTTTTATAGTGAAATTGCTGATTTTTTGACTTGTAAATTTTGTTATGGTTTTTAGAGTGAAATTGGTGAGTTTTTTTAACTTTGAGCTGTTGTTATTGTTTATAGAATGAAATTTGTGAGTTTATTCACTTTGAACTTTTGTTATGGTCTTTTAAGTGAAATTGGTGAATTTTTTTTCACTTGGAACTTTTACTATGGTTTTTATAGTGAAATTGGTGAGTTTTTTGACTTGGAACTTTTGTAAAGGTCTTTATAGTGAAATTGGTGAGCATTTTAACTTGAAACATTGGTAAATGGTCTTTATAGTGAAATTGGTGAGTTTTTTTTCACTTGGAACGTTTGTCATGGTTTTTATAGTGAAATTGGGTTGTTTTTCATCTTTGAACTTTTGTTATGAATTTAAGAGTGAAATTGGTGAGATTTTAAAATCTGAACTCTCGTAATGGTCTTTGTTGTGAAATTGGTGATTTTTTGACTTGGATGTTATGTAATGGTCTTTATAGTGAAATTGGTGTGTTTTTCCATTTTCGACTTTTGTTACGGTCTTTATAGTCAAATTGGTGATATTTTTAACTTGAAACTTTTGAAATGGTCTTTATAGTGAAACTGGTGAGTTTTTTCTTTTGGAACTTTTGTCATGGTTTTTTAGTGAAATTGGAAAGTTTTTAAACTTTGAACATTTTAATGAGTTTTTGAGTGAAATCGATGAGGTTTTTAACATTGAACTTTTAGTTGGGTTTTTATAGTGAAATTGTGAAATATGAGAGTATTTTTAATTAGATCTTTTATTTTTGTTTTTATAGTGAAATTGCTGATTTTTTGACTTGGAAATTTTGTTATGGTTTTTAGAGTGAAATTGGTGAGTTTTTTTAACTTTGAGTTGTTGTTATTGTTTATAGAATTAAATTTGTGAGTTTTTTCACTTTGAACTTTTGTTATGGTCTTTTAAGTGAAATTGGTGAATTTTTTTCTCTTGGAACTTTTAATATGGTTTTTATAGTGAAATTGGTGAGTTTTTTGACTTGGAACTTTTGTAATGGTCTTTATAGTGATATTGGTGAGCATTTTAACTTCAAACATTGGTAAATGGGTTGTTTTTCACTTGGAACGTTTTTCATGGTTTCTATAGTGAAATTGGGTTGTTTTTCATCTTTGAACTTTTGTTATGAATATAAGAGTGAAATTGCTGAGATTTTAAAATCTGAACTCTCGTAATCGTCTTTGTTGTGAAATTGGTGATTTGTTGAATTGGATGTTCTGTAACGGTCTTTATAGTGAAATTGGTGAATTTTTTCACTTTCAACTTTTGTTACGGTCTTTATAGTCAAATTGGTGATATTTTTAACTTGAAACTATTGCAATGGTCTTTATATTGAAATTGGTGAGTTTTTTCTTTTGTAACTTTTGTCATGGTTTTATAGTGAAATTGGTGAGTTTTTTTAACTTTGAGCTGTTGTTATTGTTTATAGAATGAAATGTGTGAGTTTTTTTAACTTTGACCTTTTCTTATAGTCTTTTAAGTTAAATTAGTGAATTTGTTTTTCACTTGGAACTTTTATTAAGGTTTTTATAGTGAAATTGGTTTGTTTTTTGACTTGGAACTTTTGTAATGGTCTTTATAGTGAAATTGGTGAGCTTTTTAACTTGAAACTTTTGTAAATGGTCTTTATAGTGATACTGATGAGTTTTTTTTCACTTGGAACGTTTGTCATGGTTTTTATAGTGAAATTGCGTAGTTTTTCAACTTTGAACTTTTGTTATGAATTTTAGAGTGAAATTGGTGAGTTTTTAAAATCTGAACTCTCGTAATGGTCTTTGTTTTTAAATTGGTGATTTTTTTACTTGGATGTTCTGTAATGGTCTTTAAAATGAAATTGGTGAGTTTTTTCACTTTCAACTTTTGTAACAGTCTTTATAGTCAAAATGGTGATTTTTTTAACTTGAAACTATTGAAATGGTCTTTATAGTGAAATTGGTGAGTTTTTTCTTTTGGAACTTTTGTCATTGTTTTATAGTGAAATTGGGGAGTTTTTCAACTTTGAACATTTTTCTGAGTTTTTGAGTGAAATCGATGTGTTATTTAACATTGAACTTTTATTTTGGTTTTTATAGTGAAATTTTGAAATAGGCGAGTTTTTTTAACTTAGATCTTTTATTTTTATTTTTATAGTGAAATTGCTGATTTTTTGACTTGGAAATTTTGTTATGGTTTTTATAGTGAAATTGGTGAGTTTTTTAACTTTGAGCTGTTGTTACTGTTTCTTGAATGAAATGTGTGAGTTTTTTCACTTTTACCATTTGTTATGGTCTTTTAAGTGAAATTGGAGAATTTGTTTTTCACTTGGAATTTTATTATGGTTTAATAGTGAAATTGGTGAGTTTTTTGACTTGGAACTTTTGTAATGGTCTTGATAGTGAAATTGGTGAGCTTTTTAAACTTTGAGATGTTGTTATTGTTTATAGAAAGAAATTTGTGAGTTTTTTCACTTTGAACTTTTGTTATGGTCTTTTAAGTGAAATTGGTGATTTTTTTTTCACTTGGAACTTTTATTATGGTTTTTATAGTGAAATTGGTGAGTTTTTTGACTTGGAACTTTTGTAATGGTCTTTACAGTGAAATTGGTGAGCATTTTAACTTGAAACATTGGTAAATGGTCTTTATAGTGAAATTGGTGAGTTTTTTTTCACTTGGAACGTTTGTCATGGTTTTTATAGTGAAATTGGGTTGTTTTTCATCTTTGAACTTTTGTTATGAATTTAAGAGTGAAATTGGTGAGATTTTAAAATCTGAACTCTCGTAATGGTCTTTGTTGTGAAATTGGTGATTTTTTGACTTGGATGTTCTGTAATGGTCTTTATAGTGAAATTGGTGAGTTTTTTCACTTTCGACTTTTGTTACGGTCTTTATAGTGAAATTGGTGATATTTTTAACTTGAAACTTTTGAAATGGTCTTTATAGTGAAACTGGTGAGTTTTTTCTTTTGGAACTTTTGTCATGGTTTTTTAGTGAAATTGGAAAGTTTTTAAACTTTGAACATTTTAATGAGTTTTGAGTGAAATCGATGAGGTTTTTAACATTGAACTTTTAGTTGGGTTTTTATAGTGAAATTGTGAAATATGAGAGTATTTTTAATTAGATCTTTTATTTTTGTTTTTATAGTGAAATTGCTGATTTTTTGACTTGGAAATTTTGTTATGGTTTTTATAGTGAAATTGGTGAGTTTTATTAACTTTGAGGTGTTGTTATCGTTTATAGAATGAAATTTGTGAGTTTTTTCACTTTAAACTTTTGTTATGCCCTTTTAAGTGAAATTGGTGAATTTGTTTTTCACTTGGAACTTTTATTATGGTTTTTATAGCGAAATTGGTGAGTTTTTTGACTTGGAACTTTTGTAATGGTCTTTATAGTGAAATTGGTGAGCTTTTTAACTTGAAACTTTTGTAAATGGTCTTTATAGTGAAATTGGTGAGTTTTTTTTCACTTGGAACGTTTTTCATGGTTTTTATAGTGAAATTGGGTAGTTTTTCAACTTTGAACTTTTGTTATTAATTTAAGAGTGAAATTGGTGAGTTTTTAAAATCTGAACTCTCGTAATGGTCTTTGTTGTGAAATTCGTGATTTTTTGACTTGGATGTTCTGTAATGGTCTTTATAATGAAATTGGTGAGTTTTTTCACTTTCAACTTTTGTTTTGGTCTTTATAGTTAAATTGGTGATATTTTTAACTTGAAACTATTGAAATGGTCTTTATAGTGAAATTGGTGAGTTTTTTATTTTGGAACTTTTGTCATGGGTTTATAGTGAAATTGGTGAGTTTTTTATTTTGGAACTTTTGTCATGGGTTTATAGTGAAATTGGGGAGTTTTCCAACTTTGAACATTTTTATGATTTTTTGAGTGAAATCGATGAGCTTTTTAACATTGAACTTTTATTTTGATTTTTATTGTGAAATTGTGAAATAGGCGAGTTTTTTTTAACTTAGGTCTTTTATTTTTGTTTTTATAGTGAAATTGCTGATTTTTTGACTTGTAAATTTTGTTATGGTTTTTAGAGTGAAATTGGTGAGTTTTTTTAACTTTGAGCTGTTGTTATTGTTTATAGAATGAAATTTGTGAGTTTATTCACTTTGAACTTTTGTTATGGTCTTTTAAGTGAAATTGGTGAATTTTTTTTCACTTGGAACTTTTACTATGGTTTTTATAGTGAAATTGGTGAGTTTTTTGACTTGGAACTTTTGTAAAGGTCTTTATAGTGAAATTGGTGAGCATTTTAACTTGAAACATTGGTAAATGGTCTTTATAGTGAAATTGGTGAGTTTTTTTTCACTTGGAACGTTTGTCATGGTTTTTATAGTGAAATTGGGTTGTTTTTCATCTTTGAACTTTTGTTATGAATTTAAGAGTGAAATTGGTGAGATTTTAAAATCTGAACTCTCGTAATGGTCTTTGTTGTGAAATTGGTGATTTTTTGACTTGGATGTTATGTAATGGTCTTTATAGTGAAATTGGTGAGTTTTTCCATTTTCGACTTTTGTTACGGTCTTTATAGTCAAATTGGTGATATTTTTAACTTGAAACTTTTGAAATGGTCTTTATAGTGAAACTGGTGAGTTTTTTCTTTTGGAACTTTTGTCATGGTTTTTTAGTGAAATTGGAAAGTTTTTAAACTTTGAACATTTTAATGAGTTTTTGAGTGAAATCGATGAGGTTTTTAACATTGAACTTTTAGTTGGGTTTTTATAGTGAAATTGTGAAATATGAGAGTATTTTTAATTAGATCTTTTATTTTTGTTTTTATAGTGAAATTGCTGATTTTTTGACTTGGAAATTTTGTTATGGTTTTTATAGTGAAATTGGTGAGTTTTATTAACTTTGAGGTGTTGTTATCGTTTATAGAATGAAATTTGTGAGTTTTTTCAGTTTAAACTTTTGTTATGCCCTTTTAAGTGAAATTGGTGAATTTGTTTTTCACTTGGAACTTTTATTATGGTTTTTATAGCGAAATTGGTGAGTTTTTTGACTTGGAACTTTTGTAATGGTCTTTATAGTGAAATTGGTGAGCTTTTTAACTTGAAACTTTTGTAAATGGTCTTTATAGTGAAATTGTTGAGTTTTTTTTCACTTGGAACGTTTTTCATGGTTTTTTTTAGTGAAATTGGGTAGTTTTTCAACTTTGAACTTTTGTTATTAATTTAAGAGTGAAATTGGTGAGTTTTTAAAATCTGAACTCTCGTAATGGTCTTTGTTGTGAAATTCGTGATTTTTTGACTTGGATGTTCTGTAATGGTCTTTATAATGAAATTGGTGAGTTTTTTCACTTTCAACTTTTGTTTTGGTCTTTATAGTTAAATTGGTGATATTTTTAACTTGAAACTATTGAAATGGTCTTTATAGTGAAATTGGTGAGTTTTTTATTTTGGAACTTTTGTCATGGGTTTATAGTGAAATTGGTGAGTTTTTTATTTTGGAACTTTTGTCATGGGTTTATAGTGAAACTGGGGAGTTTTCCAACTTTGAACATTTTTATGAGTTTTTGAGTGAAATCGATGAGCTTTTTAACATTGAACTTTTATTTTGATTTTTATTGTGAAATTGTGAAATAGGCGAGTTTTTTTAACTTAGGTCTTTTATTTTTGTTTTTATAGTGAAATTGCTGATTTTTTGACTTGTAAATTTTGTTATGGTTTTTAGAGTGAAATTGGTGAGTTTTTTTTAACTTTGAGCTGTTGTTATTGTTTATAGAATGAAATTTGTGAGTTTATTCACTTTGAACTTTTGTTATGGTCTTTTAAGTGAAATTGGTGAATTTTTTTTCACTTGGAACTTTTACTATGGTTTTTATAGTGAAATTGGTGAGTTTTTTGACTTGGAACTTTTGTAAAGGTCTTTATAGTGAAATTGGTGAGCATTTTAACTTGAAACATTGGTAAATGGTCTTTATAGTGAAATTGGTGAGTTTTTTTTTCACTTGGAACGTTTGTCATGGTTTTTATAGTGAAATTGGGTTGTTTTTCATCTTTGAACTTTTGTTATGAATTTAAGAGTGAAATTGGTGAGATTTTAAAATCTGAACTCTCGTAATGGTCTTTATTGTGAAATTGGTGATTTTTTGACTTGGATGTTCTATAATGGTCTTTATAGTGAAATTGGTGAGTTTTTCCACTTTCGACTTTTGTTACGGTCTTTATAGTCAAATTGGTGACATTTTTAACTTGAAACTATTGAAATGGTCTTTATAGTGAAACTGGTGAGTTTTTTCTTTTGGAACTTTTGTCATGGTTTTTTAGTGAAATTGGAAAGTTTTTAAACTTTGAACATTTTAATGAGTTTTTGAGTGAAATCGATGAGGTTTTTAACATTGAACTTTTAGTTGGGTTTTTATAGTGAAATTGTGAAATATGAGAGTATTTTTAATTAGATCTTTTATTTTTGTTTTTATAGTGAAATTGCTGATTTTTTGACTTGGAAATTTTGTTATGGTTTTTATAGTGAAATTGGTGAGTTTTATTAACTTTGAGGTGTTGTTATCGTTTATAGAATGAAATTTGTGAGTTTTTTCACTTTAAACTTTTGTTATGCCCTTTTAAGTGAAATTGGTGAATTTGTTTTTCACTTGGAACTTTTATTATGGTTTTTATAGCGAAATTGGTGAGTTTTTTGACTTGGAACTTTTGTAATGGTCTTTATAGTGAAATTGGTGAGCTTTTTAACTTGAAACTTTTGTAAATGGTCTTTATAGTGAAATTGGTGAGTTTTTTTTTCACTTGGAACGTTTTTCATGGTTTTTATAGTGAAATTGGGTAGTTTTTCAACTTTGAACTTTTGTTATTAATTTAAGAGTGAAATTGGTGAGTTTTTAAAATCTGAACTCTCGTAATGGTCTTTGTTGTGAAATTCGTGATTTTTTGACTTGGATGTTCTGTAATGGTCTTTATAATGAAATTGGTAAGTTTTTTCACTTTCAACTTTTGTTTTGGTCTTTATAGTTAAATTGGTGATATTTTTAACTTGAAACTATTGAAATGGTCTTTATAGTGAAATTGGTGAGTTTTTTATTTTGGAACTTTTGTCATGGGTTTATAGTGAAATTGGTGAGTTTTTTATTTTGGAACTTTTGTCATGGGTTTATAGTGAAACTGGGGAGTTTTCCAACTTTGAACATTTTTATGAGTTTTTGAGTGAAATCGATGAGCTTTTTAACATTGAACTTTTATTTTGATTTTTATTGTGAAATTGTGAAATAGGCGAGTTTTTTTAACTTAGGTCTTTTATTTTTGTTTTTATAGTGAAATTGCTGATTTTTTGACTTGTAAATTTTGTTATGGTTTTTAGAGTGAAATTGGTGAGTTTTTTTTAACTTTGAGCTGTTGTTATTGTTTATAGAAAGAAATTTGTGAGTTTATTCACTTTGAACTTTTGTTATGGTCTTTTAAGTGAAATTGGTGAATTTTTTTTCACTTGGAACTTTTACTATGGTTTTTATAGTGAAATTGGTGAGTTTTTTGACTTGGAACTTTTGTAAAGGTCTTTATAGTGAAATTGGTGAGCATTTTAACTTGAAACATTGGTAAATGGTCTTTATAGTGAAATTGGTGAGTTTTTTTTTCACTTGGAACGTTTGTCATGGTTTTTATAGTGAAATTGGGTTGTTTTTCATCTTTGAACTTTTGTTATGAATTTAAGAGTGAAATTGGTGAGATTTTAAAATCTGAACTCTCGTAATGGTCTTTATTGTGAAATTGGTGATTTTTTGACTTGGATGTTCTATAATGGTCTTTATAGTGAAATTGGTGAGTTTTTCCACTTTCGACTTTTGTTACGGTCTTTATAGTCAAATTGGTGACATTTTTAACTTGAAACTATTGAAATGGTCTTTATAGTGAAATTGGTGAGTCTTTTCTTTTGGAACTTTTGTCATGGTTTTTTAGTGAAATTGGAAAGTTTTTAAACTTTGAACATTTTAATGAGTTTTTGAGTGAAATCGATGAGGTTTTTAACATTGAACTTTTAGTTGGGTTTTTATAGTGAAATTGTGAAATATGAGAGTATTTTTAATTAGATCTTTTATTTTTGTTTTTATAGTGAAATTGCTGATTTTTTGACTTGGAAATTTTGTTATGGTTTTTATAGTGAAATTGGTGAGTTTTATTAACTTTGAGGTGTTGTTATCGTTTATAGAATGAAATTTGTGAGTTTTTTCAGTTTAAACTTTTGTTATGCCCTTTTAAGTGAAATTGGTGAATTTGTTTTTCACTTGGAACTTTTATTATGGTTTTTATAGCGAAATTGGTGAGTTTTTTGACTTGGAACTTTTGTAATGGTCTTTATAGTGAAATTGGTGAGCTTTTTAACTTGAAACTTTTGTAAATGGTCTTTATAGTGAAATTGTTGAGTTTTTTTTCACTTGGAACGTTTTTCATGGTTTTTATAGTGAAATTGGGTAGTTTTTCAACTTTGAACTTTTGTTATTAATTTAAGAGTGAAATTGGTGAGTTTTTAAAATCTGAACTCTCGTAATGGTCTTTGTTGTGAAATTCGTGATTTTTTGACTTGGATGTTCTGTAATGGTCTTTATAATGAAATTGGTGAGTTTTTTCACTTTCAACTTTTGTTTTGGTCTTTATAGTTAAATTGGTGATATTTTTAACTTGAAACTATTGAAATGGTCTTTATAGTGAAATTGGTGAGTTTTTTATTTTGGAACTTTTGTCATGGGTTTATAGTGAAATTGGTGAGTTTTTTTATTTTGGAACTTTTGTCATGGGTTTATAGTGAAATTGGGGAGTTTTCCAACTTTGAACATTTTTATGAGTTTTTGAGTGAAATCGATGAGCTTTTTAACATTGAACTTTTATTTTGATTTTTATTGTGAAATTGTGAAATAGGCGAGTTTTTTTAACTTAGGTCTTTTATTTTTGTTTTTATAGTGAAATTGCTGATTTTTTGACTTGTAAATTTTGTTATGGTTTTTAGAGTGAAATTGGTGAGTTTTTTTTAACTTTGAGCTGTTGTTATTGTTTATAGAATGAAATTTGTGAGTTTATTCACTTTGAACTTTTGTTATGGTCTTTTAAGTGAAATTGGTGAATTTTTTTTCACTTGGAACTTTTACTATGGTTTTTATAGTGAAATTGGTGAGTTTTTTGACTTGGAACTTTTGTAAAGGTCTTTATAGTGAAATTGGTGAGCATTTTAACTTGAAACATTGGTAAATGGTCTTTATAGTGAAATTGGTGAGTTTTTTTTTCACTTGGAACGTTTGTCATGGTTTTTATAGTGAAATTGGGTTGTTTTTCATCTTTGAACTTTTGTTATGAATTTAAGAGTGAAATTGGTGAGATTTTAAAATCTGAACTCTCGTAATGGTCTTTATTGTGAAATTGGTGATTTTTTGACTTGGATGTTCTATAATGGTCTTTATAGTGAAATTGGTGAGTTTTTCCACTTTCGACTTTTGTTACGGTCTTTATAGTCAAATTGGTGACATTTTTAACTTGAAACTATTGAAATGGTCTTTATAGTGAAACTGGTGAGTTTTTTCTTTTGGAACTTTTGTCATGGTTTTTTAGTGAAATTGGAAAGTTTTTAAACTTTGAACATTTTAATGAGTTTTTGAGTGAAATCGATGAGGTTTTTAACATTGAACTTTTAGTTGGGTTTTTATAGTGAAATTGTGAAATATGAGAGTATTTTTAATTAGATCTTTTATTTTTGTTTTTATAGTGAAATTGCTGATTTTTTGACTTGGAAATTTTGTTATGGTTTTTATAGTGAAATTGGTGAGTTTTATTAACTTTGAGGTGTTGTTATCGTTTATAGAATGAAATTTGTGAGTTTTTTCACTTTAAACTTTTGTTATGCCCTTTTAAGTGAAATTGGTGAATTTGTTTTTCACTTGGAACTTTTATTATGGTTTTTATAGCGAAATTGGTGAGTTTTTTGACTTGGAACTTTTGTAATGGTCTTTATAGTGAAATTGGTGAGCTTTTTAACTTGAAACTTTTGTAAATGGTCTTTATAGTGAAATTGGTGAGTTTTTTTTTCACTTGGAACGTTTTTCATGGTTTTTATAGTGAAATTGGGTAGTTTTTCAACTTTGAACTTTTGTTATTAATTTAAGAGTGAAATTGGTGAGTTTTTAAAATCTGAACTCTCGTAATGGTCTTTGTTGTGAAATTCGTGATTTTTTGACTTGGATGTTCTGTAATGGTCTTTATAATGAAATTGGTAAGTTTTTTCACTTTCAACTTTTGTTTTGGTCTTTATAGTTAAATTGGTGATATTTTTAACTTGAAACTATTGAAATGGTCTTTATAGTGAAATTGGTGAGTTTTTTATTTTGGAACTTTTGTCATGGGTTTATAGTGAAATTGGTGAGTTTTTTATTTTGGAACTTTTGTCATGGGTTTATAGTGAAACTGGGGAGTTTTCCAACTTTGAACATTTTTATGAGTTTTTGAGTGAAATCGATGAGCTTTTTAACATTGAACTTTTATTTTGATTTTTATTGTGAAATTGTGAAATAGGCGAGTTTTTTTAACTTAGGTCTTTTATTTTTGTTTTTATAGTGAAATTGCTGATTTTTTGACTTGTAAATTTTGTTATGGTTTTTAGAGTGAAATTGGTGAGTTTTTTTTAACTTTGAGCTGTTGTTATTGTTTATAGAAAGAAATTTGTGAGTTTATTCACTTTGAACTTTTGTTATGGTCTTTTAAGTGAAATTGGTGAATTTTTTTTCACTTGGAACTTTTACTATGGTTTTTATAGTGAAATTGGTGAGTTTTTTGACTTGGAACTTTTGTAAAGGTCTTTATAGTGAAATTGGTGAGCATTTTAACTTGAAACATTGGTAAATGGTCTTTATAGTGAAATTGGTGAGTTTTTTTTTCACTTGGAACGTTTGTCATGGTTTTTATAGTGAAATTGGGTTGTTTTTCATCTTTGAACTTTTGTTATGAATTTAAGAGTGAAATTGGTGAGATTTTAAAATCTGAACTCTCGTAATGGTCTTTATTGTGAAATTGGTGATTTTTTGACTTGGATGTTCTATAATGGTCTTTATAGTGAAATTGGTGAGTTTTTCCACTTTCGACTTTTGTTACGGTCTTTATAGTCAAATTGGTGACATTTTTAACTTGAAACTATTGAAATGGTCTTTATAGTGAAATTGGTGAGTCTTTTCTTTTGGAACTTTTGTCATGGTTTTTTAGTGAAATTGGAAAGTTTTTAAACTTTGAACATTTTAATGAGTTTTTGAGTGAAATCGATGAGGTTTTTAACATTGAACTTTTAGTTGGGTTTTTATAGTGAAATTGTGAAATATGAGAGTATTTTTAATTAGATCTTTTATTTTTGTTTTTATAGTGAAATTGCTGATTTTTTGACTTGGAAATTTTGTTATGGTTTTTATAGTGAAATTGGTGAGTTTTATTAACTTTGAGGTGTTGTTATCGTTTATAGAATGAAATTTGTGAGTTTTTTCAGTTTAAACTTTTGTTATGCCCTTTTAAGTGAAATTGGTGAATTTGTTTTTCACTTGGAACTTTTATTATGGTTTTTATAGCGAAATTGGTGAGTTTTTTGACTTGGAACTTTTGTAATGGTCTTTATAGTGAAATTGGTGAGCTTTTTAACTTGAAACTTTTGTAAATGGTCTTTATAGTGAAATTGTTGAGTTTTTTTTCACTTGGAACGTTTTTCATGGTTTTTATAGTGAAATTGGGTAGTTTTTCAACTTTGAACTTTTGTTATTAATTTAAGAGTGAAATTGGTGAGTTTTTAAAATCTGAACTCTCGTAATGGTCTTTGTTGTGAAATTCGTGATTTTTTGACTTGGATGTTCTGTAATGGTCTTTATAATGAAATTGGTGAGTTTTTTCACTTTCAACTTTTGTTTTGGTCTTTATAGTTAAATTGGTGATATTTTTAACTTGAAACTATTGAAATGGTCTTTATAGTGAAATTGGTGAGTTTTTTATTTTGGAACTTTTGTCATGGGTTTATAGTGAAATTGGTGAGTTTTTTTATTTTGGAACTTTTGTCATGGGTTTATAGTGAAATTGGGGAGTTTTCCAACTTTGAACATTTTTATGATTTTTTGAGTGAAATCGATGAGCTTTTTAACATTGAACTTTTATTTTGATTTTTATTGTGAAATTGTGAAATAGGCGAGTTTTTTTAACTTAGGTCTTTTATTTTTGTTTTTATAGTGAAATTGCTGATTTTTTGACTTGTAAATTTTGTTATGGTTTTTAGAGTGAAATTGGTGAGTTTTTTTAACTTTGAGCTGTTGTTATTGTTTATAGAATGAAATTTGTGAGTTTATTCACTTTGAACTTTTGTTATGGTCTTTTAAGTGAAATTGGTGAATTTTTTTTCACTTGGAACTTTTACTATGGTTTTTATAGTGAAATTGGTGAGTTTTTTGACTTGGAACTTTTGTAAAGGTCTTTATAGTGAAATTGGTGAGCATTTTAACTTGAAACATTGGTAAATGGTCTTTATAGTGAAATTGGTGAGTTTTTTTTCACTTGGAACGTTTGTCATGGTTTTTATAGTGAAATTGGGTTGTTTTTCATCTTTGAACTTTTGTTATGAATTTAAGAGTGAAATTGGTGAGATTTTAAAATCTGAACTCTCGTAATGGTCTTTGTTGTGAAATTGGTGATTTTTTGACTTGGATGTTATGTAATGGTCTTTATAGTGAAATTGGTGAGTTTTTCCATTTTCGACTTTTGTTACGGTCTTTATAGTCAAATTGGTGATATTTTTAACTTGAAACTATTGAAATGGTCTTTATAGTGAAACTGGTGAGTTTTTTCTTTTGGAACTTTTGTCATGGTTTTATAGTGAAATTAGGGAGTTTTTCAACTTTGAACATTTTAATGAGTTTTTGAGTGAAATCTATGAGGTTTTTAACATTGAACTTTTATTTGGGTTTTTATAGTGAAATTGTGAAATATGCGAGTATTTTTAGTTAGATCTTTTATTTTTGTTTTTATAGTGAAATTGCTGATTTTTTGACTTGGAAATTTTGTTATGGTTTTTAGAGTGAAATTGGTGAGTTTTTTTTTAACTTTGAGCTGTTGTTATTGTTTATAGAATGAAATTTGTGAGTTTATTCACTTTGAACTTTTGTTATGGTCTTTTAAGTGAAATTGGTGATTTCAATTTCCAACTTTGACTTATTTAACTTATGCCTTCATTTTAGGTCATTTTTACCACTTTGAGCTACAAGCCTTTTCAACATCTCATGACCTCCTTAATAGCCTTAAAACATCATTTTAAGCAAGCTTGATGTTGAACATTTTTCCATTTGAAGCTTGGAAATAGGAGTTATGGCCTTATGCTTGAAATGACCTATAATCTCCAAATGACCAAAATGCCCTTGACTTGTCAAAGCCATAACTTGAGTTCTACAAATCCTATCAAGGACTTCTAGTACTCTCTAGAAATATAAGAAGATAAGGAACAACATTCATGTTGACCAAAAGTTCATAGGAATCATCCTTCTTGTGAAAAAGTTTGATGCAAGTTGGGTAACTTTCAAGGCCCCAGATTCACATACCTCAGATAACCTGTAACTTGTCAAAGTCATAACTTGAGCTCTACAAATCCTATCAAGGACTTCTAGTACTCAAATTAAAGCTAAGAGCAAGCCCTACAACATTCATGTTGGGGGAAAGATGAGATGACAATCACATCTTGAGCTAAACTGCCTTGAAGATAGGGGTCAAACTAGGGGATTTTACACTGTCAAGCCTTAGAAACCCTAGCTTGAAACTTCTCAAACTCTTCAATCATGATGAGTTGACCTTGGAATCATCCTTATAACATCTCAATGCATCAATCCATGATCACATGGCTCTTGGATTAGGTCTCAACCTTCTCCAAATCATCAGTTGACCTAGGGTTGACTCAGTCAAACCCTAATTGCACCACTCATGGATGAGGCTTCTTATTCTTGCACAATGACCTGTCTAGGCTTCATGATGGCTTTCAAGACATCTCATAAGCTCTCTCAAGGCTTCAAGTCCACATTCCTGGCTTTAGAATCATCTGAGGAGCTCCCACAACTCTCAAGTTAGGAGGCACACCTTCTTGGTTTCAACCACTCTCTCTGAGGATCTTCTAACTTCTCTGACAAGGATATCAACCCTTGAACACTTGAATAACCTTCTTGGCTAGCTTAAAAGTCTTGTATAGCTCTTTATTGGTACTCCTACCTCTTGATCTCCTGCATACATGTCAATGAAATGCAAATGATAATGCTAATGTGAATGAAATGAAACATGAGCTAGGTAAAGAAATGTTGGTCAAATTTTAGGGCGCAACAGGTACCCCTATTCAAACGGCTTGAACCTGACTGGGTGAGAAGCGAACGACTCTCAACCAATCAAGGTGCGAGACGGTTGAATACCGACAAACCCGGAAATTTGCCAACTGCCCAAGTACACGGTACTCTGATGGGAACAAATCTTCGAAAAATAAAATACTAGTTGCACGACAACTAGCTGGAGAATTGGTCACACGGTAACCGGTGATACATGGTCAATCATGCCGTCAGGTATCAAGGTTCTTCGGGACTCATCAGGTCAACAATCAAGTTAATCGTACCACCAGACATTCAAAGAGAACTTTCGGGCATCAGCCGGACTTCGTCAGTAAGTCGGGAATAGAATTTTCGGTCAATCATGAACCAGTTGGGGATATCCAACTTCTACCATCAGGCACTCCGCATCAGCTGGGAGAACTGCTTCGTCAATACGGTTGGACTTCAATCATCGAGTCTTCGAGGGAAGTTTCAACTTCTCTGTTCAGAAACCTGCTGGGGATGACGCCTCTCCGCCGGGGATTCTGGAGAACTATCAAGTAACTCTGCTTCGGGGATCTAGAAATCATTCTGGGTGAATCATCTCTGCTGAGGAAACCAAGAATCATCTTGAGCAGATAACTCCGTGGGGACTTCAAGAATCATCCTGGACTAATAACTCTGCTGGAGGTTTCAGGAATCATCCTGAGCAAACATTCTGCCGGGGACTCTAAGCATCAACTTGAGCAACCAACTCTGGCGACTTCACTGGGGTTTTAAGAGTCATCTTAAACGAACGCCTTCGCTGGAGTATTCAAGAATCATCTTGGGCAAACGACTTTGCTGGGGAATTCGAGAATCATCCTGAGCATGCGACTCTGCGGAGGAACACCTGCAAAACAAGAACGGTAACGACCTAGCTCATGTTTCATATGCATATGTTTGACAATGGCACAATGCTCCACACGGTGGAAATGCTACGCGTTTTTTATAAATGCTATGCAATCATGCAAAATGCTGCGATCCCGTCAGCAAAATAAATGATGAAGGGAGAATCCTCCTGTCAAGGAGAAAGAACCACTCTGGTGGGGGAAGGAATCATCCTGCCACGGAGAAAAGGTCACGCCAATCTCAATCAGACTCCGCATGGGGAAGCAAACTTCAGTTGACTGCTGCGGGGGAACGAAGCTCTATGAGAACCCAGACCTGCTGAGGAAAGCGATGTCAATCGCAGAAAAAAACTGCACGGCCTTCGCGGCTAAACTTTCCTAGAGAGAACGACTCCGATGGGGGAATACAGCATCAGCTATTCAATACTCTACTGGGGAGAACCAATCATGGCCCCAACTGCTTCCAAGGACTCGACTCTCTTGGGGATCTGCAAACTCGGCTGGGGAAGAAGGAATCATCCTGCTTACAGGGGAGAGTACGACTCTGTGGGGAATCTCAATTCCGATGGAGACTTCAGTCTGGAACTATCAACTGCTGCATACTTCTGCGCATGACTCAGCTGGGGAGATGTCGTTCCTTCAGGAAGTACTTGGCTGGGGAGAGAATCTTCTCTGCCCGGGGAGACATATCAATGCTCACAATCTCATGTTTGGACTCTGCGGGGAGAGACTGTTGAACCTTGCTGGAGAAGGAGGAATCATCCTGCTTGGGGATGCGCACGGCGCACTGTCTGGAATATGCTACACCTGCACCAACACAAACAAACAGACAAGATACCCTTCTCAAAGGGACCTATCAAGGTTATCATCTTGTGACAATGTTTAAGTAATTCATTGTTTCAACAATCAGTGGCCTAGGCCAATAAGTTTATGTATGCGCATTTTGTCAAAAACATCGGCGTTCTTTTTCGCCAACAAAACAGATAAATGCAAGACAGACAAACAGAATTGCTGAATAGTATACATTTTATTGATAACGAACCCCTGAATGGGTAAAAATGTTTTACAACGGATGCAAGCTCCTGGAATGAGGAAGCCGCGCAAAAATAAAACATAAATATACATCAGTATATACAAATGTCGGTAACGAGGCGTAAATGAACACCATGAGTTGATCCCTCTATGACCCACTCGACTTCGATACTTCTCCGACGCTTCAGCTTCAGAAGAGATTGATTCGGATAAATAGCCCTCAGGTCTTCCAAACCACTAAACAAAGAAAGTCCATACGTGGAACGCAGTCCTTTGCTTTTTCAAATCCCTAACTTTTGCGTGAACCGCCCTTTGCGGGTTTTCAGTTCACCGGGATACCCTTTTTTGCCAAAGTCGCCCATCCGGGATTTCGACTTTGCGGGTGTACATTTTTTCAATTTATATCCCTAATTTTTGCCCGAACCTTTTTCCTTTTTTATGGTTCGCCGGGATGCCCCATTTTTGCCTGGACTCTCTTTTTACTGTCCAGCGGGTCGCTTTCAAGTAAAGTATTTTTTAACTGCATCCGCATTCACCAGAGATGCAAAATCTTCACCATCCATCGTGGATAACAATAAAGCTCCTCCAGAAAAGACCTTGCTGACGACGTACGGACCTTCGTAATCGGGAGTCCACTTGCCCCGGTGATCGGAGTGTGGAGGAAGAATCTTCTTCAGGACGAGATCACCCGTCTGAAAGCTTCTAGGACGCACATTCTTATCATAAGCTTTCTTCATTCGGCTTTGGTATAGACGACCATGCGCGATCGATGCTAACCTCTTCTCGTCCCTTTTAAGTGAAATTGGTGAATTTGTTTTTCACTTGGAACTTTTATTATGGTTTTTATAGCGAAATTGGTGAGTTTTTTGACTTGGAACTTTTGTAATGGTCTTTATAGTGAAATTGGTGAGCTTTTTAACTTGAAACTTTTGTAAATGGTCTTTATAGTGAAATTGGTGAGTTTTTTTTTCACTTGGAACGTTTTTCATGGTTTTTATAGTGAAATTAGGTAGTTTTTCAACTTTGAACTTTTATTATTAATTTAAGAGTGAAATTGGTGAGATTTTAAAATCTGAACTCTCGTAATAGTCTTTGTTGTGAAATTCGTGATTTTTTGACTTGGATGTTCTGTAATGGTCTTTATAATGAAATTGGTGAGTTTTTTCACTTTCAACTTTTGTTATGGTCTTTATAGTTAAATTGGTGATATTTTTAACTTGAAACTATTGAAATGGTCTTTATAGTGAAATTGGTGAGTTTTTTATTTTGGAACTTTTGTCATGGGTTTATAGTGAAATTGGTGAGTTTTTTATTTTGGAACTTTTGTCATGGGTTTATAGTGAAATTGGGGAGTTTTCCAACTTTAAACATTTTTATGAGTTTTTGAGTGAAATCGATGAGCTTTTTAACATTGAACTTTTATTTTGATTTTTATTGTGAAATTGTGAAATAGGCGAGTTTTTTTAACTTAGATCTTTTATTTTTGTTTTTATAGTGAAATTGCTGATTTTTTTACTTGTAAATTTTGTTATGGTTTTTAGAGTGAAATTGGTGATTTTTTAAACTTTGAGCTGTTGTTATTGTTTATAGAAAGAAATTTGTAAGTTTTTTCACTTTGAACTTTTGTTATGGTCTTTTAAGTGAAATATGTGAATTTTTTTTCACTTGGAACTTTTATTATGGTTTTTATAGTGAAATTGGTGAGTTTTTTGACTTGGAACTTTTGTAATGGTCTTTATAGTGAAATTGGTGAGAATTTTAACTTGAAACATTGGTAAATGGTCTTTATAGTGAAATTGGTGAGTTTTTTTTTCACTTGGAACGTTTGTCATGGTTTTTATAGTGAAATTGGGTTGTTTTTCATCTTTGAACTTTTGTTATGAATTTAAGAGTGAAATTGGTGAGATTTTAAAATCTGAACTCTCGTAATGGTCTTTGTTGTGAAATTGGTGATTTTTTGACTTGGATGTTCTGTAATGGTCTTTATAGTGAAATTGGTGAGTTTTTTCACTTTCAACTTTTGTTACGGTCTTTATAGTCAAATTGGTGACATTTTTAACTTGAAACTATTGAAATGGTCTTTATAGTGAAATTGGTGAGTTTTTTCTTTTGGAACTTTTGTCATGGTTTTATAGTGAAATTGGGGAGTTTTTCAACTTTGAACATTTTAATGAGTTTTTGAGTGAAATCGATGAGGTTTTTAACATTGAACTTTTATTTGGGTTTTTATTGTGAAATTGTGAAATATGCGAGTATTTTTAGTTAGATCTTTTATTTTTGTTTTTATAGTGAAATTGCTGATTTTTTGACTTGGAAATTTTGTTATGGTTTTTAGAGTGAAATTGGTGAGTTTTTTTAACTTTGAGCTGTTGTTATTGTTTATAGAATGAAATTTGTGAGTTTATTCACTTTGAACTTTTGTTATGGTCTTTTAAGTGAAATTGGTGAATTTTTTTTCACTTGGAACTTTTATTATGGTTTTTATAGTGAAATTGGTGAGTTTTTTGACTTGGAACTTTTGTAATGGTCTTTATAGTGAAATTGGTGAGCATTTTAACTTGAAACATTGGTAAATGGTCTTTATAGTGAAATTGGTGAGTTTTTTTTCACTTGGAACGTTTGTCATGGTTTTTATAGTGAAATTGGGTTGTTTTTCATCTTTGAACTTTTGTTATGAATTTAAGAGTGAAATTGGTGAGACTTTAAAATCTGAACTCTCGTAATGGTCTTTGGTGTGAAATTGGTGATTTTTTGACTTGGATGTTCTGTAATGGTCTTTATAGTGAAATTGGTGAGTTTTTTCACTTTCTACTTTTGGTACGGTCTTTATAGTCAAATTGGTGATATTTTTAACTTGAAACTTTTGAAATGGTCTTTATAGTGAAACTGGTGAGTTTTTTCTTTTGGAACTTTTGTCATGGTTTTATAGTGAAATTGGAAAGTTTTTAAACTTTGAACATTTTAATGAGTTTTTGAGTGAAATCGAAGAGGTTTTTAACATTGAACTTTTAGTTGGGTTTTTATAGTGAAATTGTGAAATATGCGAGTATTTTTAATTAGATCTTTTATTTTTGTTTTTATAGTGAAATTGCTGATTTTTTGACTTGGAAATTTTGTTATGGTTTTTATAGTGAAATTGGTGAGTTTTTTTTAACTTTGAGCTGTTGTTAGCGTTTATAGAATGAAATTTGTGAGTTTTTTCACTTTGAACTTTTGTTATGCCCTTTTAAGTGAAATTGGTGAATTTGTTTTTCACTTGGAACTTTTATTATGGTTTTTATAGCGAAATTGGTGAGTTTTTTGACTTGGAACTTTTGTAATGGTCTTTATAGTGAAATTGGTGAGCTTTTTAACTTGAAACTTTTGTAAATGGTCTTTATAGTGAAATTGGTGAGTTTTTTTTCACTTGGAACGTTTTTCATGATTTTTATAGTGAAATTGGGTAGTTTTTCAACTTTGAACCTTTCTTATTAATTTAAGAGTGAAATTGGTGAGATTTTAAAATCTGAACTCTCGTAATGGTCATTGTTGTGAAATTCGTGATTTTTTGACTTGGATGTTCTGTAATGGTCTTTATAATGAAATTGGTGAGTTTTTTCACTTTCAACTTTTGTTTTGGTCTTTATAGTTAAATTGGTGATATTTTTAACTTGAAACTATTGAAATGGTCTTTATAGTGAAATTGGTGAGTTTTTTATTTTTGAACTTTTGTCATGGGTTTATAGTGAAATTGGTGAGTTTTTTATTTTGGAACTTTTGTCATGGGTTTATAGTGAAATTGGGGAGTTTTCCAACTTTGAACATTTTTATGAGTTTTTGAGTGAAATCGATGAGCTTTTTAACATTGAACTTTTATTTTGATTTTTATTGTGAAATTGTGAAATAGGCGAGTTTTTTTAACTTAGATCTTTTATTTTTGTTTTTATAGTGAAATTGCTGATTTTTTGACTTGTAAATTTTGTTATGGTTTTTAGAGTGAAATTGGTGAGTTTTTAAACTTTGAGCTGTTGTTATTGTTTATAGAAAGAAATTTGTGAGTTTTTTCACTTTGAACTTTTGTTATGGTCTTTTAAGTGAAATATGTGAATTTTTTTTCACTTGGAACTTTTATTATGGTTTTATTAGTGAAATTGGTGAGTTTTTGAATTGGAACTTTTATAATGGTCTTTATAGTGAAATTGGTGAGAATTTTAACTTGAAACATTGGTAAATGGTCTTTATAGTGAAATTGGTGAGTTTTTTTTTCACTTGGAACGTTTTTCATGGTTTTTATAGTGAAATTGGGTAGTTTTTCATCTTTGAACTTTTGTTATGAATTTAAGAGTGAAATTGGTGAGATTTTAAAATCTGAACTCTCGTAATGCTCTTTGTTGTGAAATTGGTGATTTTTTGACTTGGATGTTCTGTAATGGTCTTTATAGTGAAATTGGTGAGTTTTTTCACTTTCAACTTTTGTTACGGTCTTTATAGTCAAATTGGTGACATTTTTAACTTGAAACTATTGAAATGGTCTTTATAGTGAAACTGGTGAGTCTTTTCTTTTGGAACTTTTGTCATGGTTTTATAGTGAAATTGGAATGTTTTTCAACTTTGAACATTTTAATGAGTTTTTGAGTGAAATCGATGAGGTTTTTAACATTGAACTTTTATTTGGGTTTTTATAGTGAAATTGTGAAATATGCGAGTATTTTTAATTAGATCTTTTATTTTTGTTTTTATAGTGAAATTGCTGATTTTTTGACTTGGAAATTTTGTTATGGTTTTTATAGTGAAATTGGTGATTTTTT
Source organism: Lathyrus sativus (assembly GCA_963859935.3). NCBI lineage: Eukaryota > Viridiplantae > Streptophyta > Magnoliopsida > Fabales > Fabaceae > Lathyrus > Lathyrus sativus. The sequence continues at coordinate 259,988,191 of OZ012738.1, forward strand.
TTTAACTTTGAGCTATTGTTATCGTTTATAGAATGAAATTTGTGAGTTTTTTCACTTTGAACTTTTGTTATGCCCTTTTAAGTGAAATTGGTGAATTTTTTTTCACTTGGAACTTCTATTATGGTTTTTATAGTGAAATTGGTGAGTTTTTTGACTTGGAACATTTGTAATGGTCTTTATAGTGAAATTGGTGAGCATTTTAACTTGAAACATTGGTAAATGGTCTTTATAGTGAAATTGGTGAGTTTTTTTCCACTTGGAACGTTTTTCATGGTTTTTATAGTGAAATTGGGTTGTTTTTTCATCTTTGAACTTTTGTTATGAATTTAAGAGTGAAATTGGTGAGATTTTAAAATCTGAACTCTCGTAATGGTCTTTGTTGTGAAATTGGTGATTTTTTGACTTGGATGTTCTGTAATGGTCTTTATAGTGAAATTGGTGAGTTTTTTCACTTTTAACTTTTATTACGGTCTTTATAGTCAAATTGGTGATATTTTTAACTTGAAAATTTTGAAATGGTCTTTATAGTGAAACTGGTGAGTTTTTTCTTTTGGAACTTTTGTCATGGTTTTATAGTGAAATTGGAATGTTTTTAAACTTTGAACATTTTAATGAGTTTTTGAGTGAAATCGATGAGGTTTTTAACATTGAACTTTTAGTTGGGTTTTTATAGTGAAATTGTGAAATATGCGAGTATTTTTAATTAGATCTTTTATTTTTGTTTTTATAGTGAAATTGCTGATTTTTTGACTTGGAAATTTTGTTATGGTTTTTATAGTGAAATTGGTGAGTTTTTTTAACTTTGAGCTGTTGTTATCGTTTATAGAATGAAATTTGTGAGTTTTTTCACTTTGAACTTTTGTTATGCCCTTTTAAGTGAAATTGGTGAATTTATTTTTCACTTGGAACTTTTATTATGGTTTTTATAGCGAAATTGGTGAGTTTTTTGACTTGGAACTTTTGTAATGGTCTTTATAGTGAAATTGGTGAGCTTTTTAACTTGAAACTTTTGTAAATGGTCTTTATAGTGAAATTGGTGAGTTTTTTTTCACTTGGAACGTTTTTCATGGTTTTTATAGTGAAATTGGGTAGTTTTTCAACTTTGAACTTTTGTTATTAATTTAAGAGTGAAATTGGTGAGATTTTAAAATCTGAACTCTCGTAATGGTCTTTTTTGTGAAATTCGTGATTTTTTTGACTTGGATGTTCTGTAATGGTCTTTATAATGAAATTGGTGAGTTTTTTCACTTTCAACTTTTGTTTTGGTCTTTATAGTTAAATTGGTGATATTTTTAACTTGAAACTATTGAAATGGTCTTTATAGTGAAATTGGTGAGTTTTTTATTTTGGAACTTTTGTCATGGGTTGATAGTGAAATTGGTGAGTTTTTTTATTTTGGAACTTTTGTCATGGGTTTATAGTGAAATTGGGGAGTTTTCCAACTTTGAACATTTTTATGAGTTTTTGAGTGAAATCGATGAGCTTTTTAACATTGAACTTTTATTTTGATTTTTATTGTGAAATTGTGAAATAGGCGAGTTTTTTTAACTTAGATCTTTTATTTTTGTTTTTATAGTGAAATTGCTGATTTTTTGACTTGTAAATTTTGTTATGGTTTTTAGAGTGAAATTGGTGAGTTTTTAAACTTTGAGCTGTTGTTATTGTTTATAGAAAGAAATTTGTGAGTTTTTTCACTTTGAACTTTTGTTATGGTCTTTTAAGTGAAATTGGTGATTTTTTTTCACTTGGAACTTTTATTATGGTTTTTATAGTGAAATTGGTGAGTTTTTTGACTTGGAACTTTTGTAATGGTCTTTATAGTGAAATTGGTGAGCATTTTAACTTGAAACATTGGTAAATCGTCTTTATAGTGAAATTGGTGAGTTTTTTTCCTTGGAACGTTTGTCATGGTTTTTATAGTGAAATTGGGTTGTTTTTCATCTTTGAACTTTTGTTATGAATTTAAGAGTGAAATTGGTGAGATTTTAAAATCTGACCTCTCGTAATGGTCTTTGTTGTGAAATTGGTGATTTTTTGACTTGGATGTTCTGTAATGGTCTTTATAGTGAAATTGGTGAGTTTTTTCACTTTAAACTTTTGTTACGGTCTTTATAGTCAAATTGGTGACATTTTTAACTTGAAACTGTTGAAATGGTCTTTATAGTGAAATTGGTGAGTTTTTTCTTTTAGAACTTTTGTCATGGTTTTATAGTGAAATTGGGGAGTTTTTCAACTTTGAACATTTTAATGAGTTTTTGAGTGAAATCGATGAGGTTTTTAACATTGAACTTTTATTTGGGGTTTTATAGTGAAATTGTGAAATATGCGAGTATTTTTAATTAGATCTTTTAATTTTGTTTTTATAGTGAAATTGCTGATTTTTTGACTTGGAAATTTTGTTATGGTTTTTAGAGTGAAATTGGTGAGTTTTTTTTAACTTTGAGCTGTTGTTATTGTTTATAGAATGAAATTTGTGAGTTTATTCACTTTGAACTTTTGTTATGGTCTTTTAAGTGAAATTTGTGAATTTTTTTTCACTTGGAACTTTTATTATGGTTTTTATAGTGAAATTGGTGAGTTTTTTGACTTGGAACTTTTGTAATGGTCTTTATAGTGAAATTGGTGAGCATTTTAACTTGAAACATTGGTAAATGGTCTTTATAACGAAATTGGTGAGTTTTTTTTCACTTGGAACGTTTGTCATGGTTTTTATAGTGAAATTGGGTTGTTTTTCATCTTTGAAATTTTGTTATGAATTTAAGAGTGAAATTGGTGAGTTTTAAAATCTGAACTCTCGTAATGACCTTTGTTGTGAAATTGGTGATTTTTTGACTTGGATGTTCTGTAATGGTCTTTATAGTGAAATTGGTGAGTTTTTTCACTTTCAACTTTTGTTACGGTCTTTATAGTCAAATTGGTGATATTTTTAACTTGAAACTTTTGAAATGGTCTTTATAGTGAAACTGGTGAGTTTTTTCTTTTGGAACTTTTGTCATGGTTTTATAGTGAAATTGGAAAGTTTTTAAACTTTGAACATTTTAATGAGTTTTTGAGTGAAATCGATGAGGTTTTTAACATTGAACTTTTAGTTGGGTTTTTATAGTGAAATTTTGAAATATGCGAGTATTTTTAATTAGATCTTTTATTTTTGTTTTTATAGTGAAATTGCTGATTTTTTGACTTGGAAATTTTGTTATGGTTTTTATAGTGAAATTGGTGAGTTTTTTTAACTTTGAGCTGTTGTTAGCGTTTATAGAATGAAACTTGTGAGTTTTTTCACTTTGAACTTTTGTTATGCCCTTTTAAGTGAAATTGGTGAATTTGTTTTTCACTTGGAACTTTTATTATGGTTTTTATAGCGAAATTGGTGAGTTTTTTGACTTGGAACTTTTGTAATGGTCTTTATAGTGAAATTGGTGAGCTTTTTAACTTGAAACTTTTGTAAATGGTCTTTATAGTGAAATTGGTGAGTTTTTTTTCACTTGGAACGTTTTTCATGGTTTTTATAGTGAAATTGGGTAGTTTTTCAACTTTGAACTTTTCTTATTAATTTAAGAGTGAAATTGGTGAGATTTTAAAATCTGAACTCTCGTAATGGTCTTTGTTGTGAAATTCGTGATTTTTTGACTTGGATGTTCTGTAATGGTCTTTATAATGAAATTGGTGAGTTTTTTCACTTTCAACTTTTGTTTTGGTCTTTATAGTTAAATTGTTGATATTTTTAACTTGAAACTATTGAAATGGTCTTTATAGTGAAATTGGTGAGTTTTTTATTTTGGAACTTTTGTCATGGATTTATAGTGAAATTGGTGAGTTTTTTATTTTGGAACTTTTGTCATGGGTTTATAGTGAAATTGGGGAGGTTTCCAACTTTGAACATTTTTATGAGTTTTTGAGTGAAATCGATGAGCTTTTTAACATTGAACTTTTATTTTGATTTTTATTGTGAAATTGTGAAATAGGCGAGTTTTTTTAACTTAGATCTTTTATTTTTGTTTTTATAGTGAAATTGCTGATTTTTTGACTTGTAAATTTTGTTATGGTTTTTAGAGTGAAATTGGTGAGTTTTTAAACTTTGAGCTGTTGTTATTGTTTATAGAAACAAATTTGTGAGTTTTTTCACTTTGAACTTTTGTCATGGTCTTTTAAGTGAAATTGGTGAATTTTTTTTCACTTCGAACTTTTATTATGGTTTTTATAGTGAAATTGGTGAGTTTTTTGACTTGGAACTTTTGTAATGGTCTTTATAGTAAAATTGGTGAGCTTTTTAACTTGAAACATTGGTAAATGGTCTTTATACTGAAATTGGTGAGTTTTTTTCACTTGGAACGTTTTTCATGGTTTTTATAGTGAAATTGGGTTGTTTTTCATCTTTTAACTTTTGTTATGAATTTAAGAGTGAAATTGGTGAGATTTTAAAATTTGAACTCTCGTAATGGTCTTTGTTGTGAAATTGATGATTTTTTGACTTGGATGTTCTGTATTGGTCTTTATAGTGAAATTGGTGAGTTTTTTCACTTTCAACTTTTGTTACGGTCTTTATAGTCAAATTGGTGATATTTTTAACTTGAAACTATTGAAATGGTCTTTATAGTGAAATTGGTGTGTTTTTTATTTTGAATCTTTTGTCATGGGTTTATAGTGAAATTGGGGAGTTTTTCAACTTTGAACATTTTTATGAGTTTTTGAGTGAAATCGATGAGGTTTTTAACATTGAACTTTTATTTGGGTTTTTATAGTGAAATTGTGAAATAGGCGAGTTTTTTTTAACTTAGATCTTTTATTTTTGTTTTTATAGTGAAATTGCTGATTTTTTGACTTGGAAATTTTGTTATGGTTTTTATAGTGAAATTGGTGAGTTTTTTTAAATTTGAGCTGTTGTTATTGTTTATAGAAAGAAATTTGTGAGTTTTTTCACATTGAACTTTTGTCATGGTCTTTTAAGTGAAATTGGTGAATTTTTTTTCACTTGGAACTTTTATTATGGTTTTTATAGTGAAATTGGCGAGTTTTTTGACTTGTAAATTTAGTAATGGTCTTTATAGTGTATTTGGTGAGCTTTTTAATTTCAAACTTTTGTAAATGGTCTTTATAGTGAAATTGGTGAGTTTTTTCACTTGGAACGTTTGGCATGGTTTTTATAGTGAAATTTGGTAGTTTTTCAACTTTGAACTTTTGTTATGAATTTAAGAGTGAAATTGGTGAGTTTTTAAAATCTGAACTCTTGTATTAGTCTTTGTTGTAAAATTGGTGATTTTTTTACTTGGATGTTTTGTAATGGTCCTTATAGTGAAATCGATGAGTTTTTTCACTTTCAACTTGTTATGGTCTTTATAGTCAAATTCGTGATATTTTTAACTTGAAACTATTGAAATGGTCTTTATAGTGAAATTGGTGAGTTTTTTATTTTGGAACTTTTGTCATGGGTTTATAGTGAAATTGGGGAGTTTTTCAACTTTGAACTTTTATGAGTTTTTGAGTGAAATCGATGAGCTTTTTAACATTGAACTTTTATTTTGGTTTTTATAGTGAAATTGTGAAATAGGCGAGTTTTTTGAGTGAAATCAATGTGCTATTTAACATTGAACTTTTATTTCTGTTTTTATAGTGAAATTGTGAAATAGACGAGTTTTTTTAACTTAGATCTTTTACTTTTGTTTTTATAGTGAAATTGCTGATTTTTTGACTTGGAATTTTTGTTATGGTTTTTATAGTGAAATTGGTGAGTTTTTTTTTTAACTTTGAGCTGTTGTTATTGTATATAGAATGAAATTTGTGATTTTTTTCACTTTGAACTTTTATTATGGTCTTTTAAGTGAAATTGGTGAAATTTTTTTCACTTGGACCTTTTATTATGCTTTTAATAGTGAAATTGGTGAGTTTTTTGACTTGGAAATTTAGTAATGGTCTTTATAGTGAAATTGGTGAGCTTTTTAACTTGAAACTTTTGTAAATGGTCTTTATAGTGAAATTGGTGAGTTTTTTTCACTTGGAACGTTTGTCATGGTTTTAATAGTGAAATTTGGTAGTTTTTCAACTTTGAACTTTGTTATGAATTTAAGAGTGAAATTGGTGAGTTTTTAAAATTTGAACTCTCGTATTGGTCTTTGTTGTAAAATTGGTGATTTTTTGACTTGGATGTTTTGTAATGGTCTTTATAGTGAAATCAGTGAGTTTTTTCACTTTCAACTTTTGTTATGGTCTTTATAGTCAAATTCGTGATATTTTTAACTTGAAACTATTGAAATGGTCTTTATAGTGAAATTGGTGAGTTTTTTCTTTTGGAACCTTTGTCATGGTCTTTATAGTCAAATTCGTGATATTTTTAACTTGAAACTATTGAAATGGTCTTTATATGAAATTGGTGAGTTTTTTCTTTTGGAACTTTTGTCATGGTTTTATAGTGAAATTGGGGAGTTTTTCAACTTTGAGCATTTTTATGAGTTTTTGAGTGAAATCAATGAGCTTTTTAACATTGAACTTTTATTTGGGTTTTTATAGTGAAATTGTGAAATAGGCGAGTTTTTTTAACTTAGATCTTTTATTTTTGTCTTTATAGTGAAATTGCTGATTTTTTGATTTGGAAATTTTGTTATGGATTTTAGAGTGAAATTGGTGAGCTTTTTAACTTGAAACTTTTGTAAATGGTCTTTATAGTGAAATTGGTGAGTTTTTTTCACTTGGAATGTTTGCCATGGTTTTTATAGTGAAGTTGGGTAGTTTTTCAACTTTGAACTTTTGTTATGAATATAAGAGTGAAATTGGTGAGTTTTTAAAATCTGAACTCTCGTAATGGTCTTTGTTCTGAAGTTGGTGATTTATTGACTTGAATGTTCTGTAATGGTCTTTAAAATGAAATTGGTGAGTTTTCTCACTTTCAAGTTTTGTTACGGTCTTTATTGTCAAATTGGTTATATTTTTAACTTGAAACTATTGAAATGGTCTTTATAGTGAAATTGGTGAGTTTTTTCTTTTAGAACTTTTATCATGGTTTTATAGTGAAATTGGGGAGTTTTTCAACTTTGAACATTTTTATGAGTTTTTTAGTGAAATCGATGTGCTATTTAACATTGAACTTTTATTTATGTTTTTATAGTGAAATTGTGAAATAGACGAGTTTTTTTAACTTAGATCTTTTACTTTTGTTTTTATAGTGAAATTGCTGATTTTTTGACTTGGAATTTTTGTTATGGTTTTTATAGTGAAATTGGTGAGTTTTTTTTTAACTTTGAGCTGTTGTTATTGTATATAGAATGAAATTTGTGATTTTTTTCACTTTGAACTTTTGTTATGGTCTTTTAAGTGAAATTGGTGAATTTTTTTTCACTTGGAACTTTTATTATGGTTTTTATAGTGAAATTGGTGAGTTTTTTGACTTGGAAATTTAGTAATGGTCTTTATAGTGTAATTGGTGAGCTTTTTAACTTGGAACTTTTGTAAATGGTCTTTATAGTGAAATTGGTGAGTTTTTTTCACTTGGAACGTTTGTCATGGTTTTTATAGTGAAATTTGGTAGTTTTTCAACTTTGAACTTTTGTTATGAATTTAAGAGTGAAATTGGTGAGTTTTTAAAATTTGAACTCTCGTATTGGTCTTTGTTGTAAAATTGGTGATTTTTTGACTTGGATGTTTTGTAATTGTCTTTATAGTGAAATCGGTGAGTTTTTTCACCTTCAACTTTTTTTATGGTCTTTATAGTCAAATTCGTGATATTTTTAACTTGAAACTATTGAAATGGTCTTTATAGTGAAATTGGTGAGTTTTTATTTTTGGAACCTTTGTCATGGTCTTTATAGTCAAATTCGTGATATTTTTAACTTGAAACTATTGAAATGGTCTTTATATGTAATTGGTGAGTTTTTTCTTTTGGAACTTTTGTCATGGTTTTATAGTGAAATTGGGGAGTTTTTCAACTTTGAGCATTTTTATGAGTTTTTGAGTGAAATCAAAGAGCTTTTTAACATTGAACTTTTATTTGGGTTTTTCTAGTGAAATTGTGAAATAGGCGAGTTTTTTTAACTTAGATCTTTTATTTTTGTTTTTATAGTGAAATTGCTGATTTATTGACATGGAAATTTTGTAATGGTCTTTATAGTGAAATTGGTGAGCTTTTTAACTTGAAAATTTTGTAAATGGTCTTTATAGTGAAATTGGTGAGTTTTTTTCACTTGGATCGTTTGTCATGGTTTTTATAGTGAAATTTGGTAATTTTTCAACTTTGAACTTTTGTTATGAATTTAAGAGTGAAATTGGTGAGTTTTTAAAATTTGAACTCTCGTATTGGTCTTTGTTTTAAAATTGGTGATTTTTTGACTTGGATGTTCTGTAATGGTCTTTAAAATGAAATTGGTGAGTTTTCTCACTTTCAAGTTTTGTTACGGTCTTTATTGTCAAATTGGTGATATTTTTCACTTGAAACTATTGAAATGGTCTTTATCGTAAAATTGGTGAGTTTTTTCTTTTGGAACTTTTGTCATGGTTTTATAGTGAAATTGGGGAGTTTTTCAACTTTGAACATTTTGATTAGTTTTTGAGTGAAATCGATGTGCTATTTAACATTGAACTTTTATTTCTGTTTTTATAGTGAAATTGTGAAATAGGCGAGTTTTTTTAACTTAGATCTTTTACTTTTGTTTTTATAGTGAAATTGCTGATTTTTTGACTTGGAATTTTTATTATGGTTTTTATAGTGAAATTGGTGAGCTTTTTAATTCGAAACTTTTGTAAATGGTCTTTATAGTGAAATTGGTGAGTTTTTTTCACTTGGAACGTTTGTCATGGTTTTTATAGAGAAGTTGGGTAGTTTTTAGACTTTGAACTTTTGTTATGAATATAATAGTGAAATTGGTGAGTTTTTAAAATCTGAACTCTCGTAATGGTCTTTGTTGTGAAGTTGGTGATTTTTTTGACTTGGATGTTCTGTAATGGTCTTTAAAATGAAATTGGTGAGTTTTCTCACTTTCAACTTTTGTTACGGTCTTTATTGTCAAATTGGTGATATTTTTCACTTGAAACTATTGAAATGGTCTTTATAGTGAAATTGGTGAGTTTTTTCTTTTGGAACTTTTGTCATGGTTTTATAGTGAAATTGGGGAGTTTTTCAACTTTGAACATTTTTATGAGTTTTTGAGTGAAATCGATGTGCTATTTAACATTGAAGTTTTATTTCTGTTTTTATAGTGAAATTGTGAAATAGGCGAGTTTTTTTAACTTAGATCTTTTACTTTTGTTTTTATAGTGAAATTGTTGATTTTTTGACTTGGAATTTTTGTTATGGTTTTTATAGTGAAATTGGTGAGTTTTTTTTTTAACTTTGAGCTGTTTTTATTGTTTATAGAATGAAATTTGTGATTTTTTTCACTCTGAACTTTTTTATGGTCTTTTAAGTGAAATTGGTGAATTTTTTTTCACTTGGAACTTTTATTATGGTTTTTATAGTGAAATTGGTGAGTTTTTTGACTTGGAAATTTAGTAATGGTCTTTATAGTGAAATTGGTGAGCTTTTTAACTTGAACCTTTTGTAAATGGTCTTTATAGTGAAATTGGTGAGTTTTTTTCACTTGGAACGTTTGTTATGGTTTTTATAGTGAAATTTGGTAGTTTTTCAACTTTGAACTTTTGTTATGAATTTAAGAGTGAAATTGGTGAGTTTTTAAAATCTGAACTCTCGCATTGGTCTTTGTTGTAAAATTGGTGATTTTTTGACTTGGATGTTTTGTAATTGTCTTTATAGTGAAATCGGTGAGTTTTTTCACTTTCAACTTTTGTTATGGTCTTTATAGTCAAATTCGTGATATTTTTAACTTGATACTATTGAAATGGTCTTTATAGTGAAATTGGTGAGTTTTTTCTTTTGGCACTTTTGTCATGGTTTTATAGTGAAATTGGGGAGTGTTTCAACTTTGAACATTTTTATGAGTTTTTGAGTGAAATCAATGAGCTTTTTAACAATGAACTTTTATTTGGGTTTTATAGTGAAATTGTGAAATAGGCGAGTTTTTTTAACTTAGATCTTTTATTTTTGTTTTTATAGTGAAATTTCTGATTTTTTGACATGGAAATTTTGTAATGGTCGTTATAGTGAAATTGGTGAGCTTTTTAACTTGAAACTTTCGTAAATGGTCTTTATAGTGAAATTGGTGAGTTTTTTTCACTTGGAACGTTTGTCATGGTTTTTATAGTCTAGTTGGGTAGTTTTTCAACTTTGAACTTTTGTTATGAATATAAGAGTGAAGTTGGTGAGTTTTTAAAATCTGAACTCTCGTAATGGTCTTTTTTGTGAAGTTGGTGATTTTTTGACTTGGATGTTCTGTAATGGTCTTTAAAATGATATTGGTGAGTTTTCTCACTTTCAACTTTTGTTACGGTCTTTATTGTCAAATTGGTGATATTTTTCACTTGAAACTATTGAAATGGTCTTTATAGTGAAATTGGTGAGTTTTTTCTTTTGGAACTTTTGTCATGGTTTTATAGTGAAAGTGGGGAGTTTTTCACCTTTGAACATTTTTATGAATTTTTGAGTGAAATCGATGTGCTATTTAACATTGAACTTTTATTTCTGTTTTTATAGTGAAATTGTGAAATAGACGAGTTTTTTTAACTTAGATATTTTACTTTTGTTTTTATAGTGAAATTGTTGATTTTTTGACTTGGAATTTTTGTTATGGTTTTTATAGCGAAATTGGTGAGTTTTTTTTTAACTTTGAGCTGGTTTTATTGTTTATAAAATGAAATTTGTGATTTTTTTCACTTTGAACTTTTGTTATGGTCTTTTAAGTGAAATTGGTGAATTTTTTTTCACTTGGAACTTTTATTATGGTTTTTATTGTGAAATTGGCGAGTTTTTTGACTTGGAAATTTAGTAATGGTTTTTATAGTGAAATTGGTGAGCTTTTTAACTTAAAACTTTTATAAATGGTCTTTATAGTAAAATTGGTGAGTTTTTTTTCACTTGGAACGTTTGTCATGGTTTTAATAGTGAAATTTGGTAGTTTTTCAACTTTGAACTTTTGTTATGAATTTAAGAGTGAAATTGGTGAGTTTTTAAAATCTAAACTCTCGTAATGGTCTTTGTTGTAAAATTGGTGATTTTATGACTTGGAAGTTCTGTAATGGTTTTTATAATGAAATCAGTGAGTTTTTTCACTTTCAACTTTTGTTTTGGTCTTTATAGTCAAATTGGTGATTATTTTAAATTGAAACTATTGAAATGGTCTTTATAGTGAAATTGGTGAGTTTTTTATTTTGGAACTTTTGTCATGGGTTTATAGTGAAATTGGGGAGTTTTTCAACTTTGAACATTTTTATGAGTTTTTGAGTGAAATCGATGAGCTTTTTAACAATGAACTTTTATTTTGGTTTTTATAGTGAAATTGTGAAATAGGCGAGTTTTTTTTAACTTAGATCTTTTATTTTTGTTTTTATAGTGAAATTGCTGATTTTTTGACTTGGAAATTTTGTTATGGATTTTAGAGTGAAATTGGTGAGCTTTTTAACTTGAAACTTTTGTAAATGGTCTTTATAGTGAAATTGGTGAGTTTTTTTCACTTGGAACGTTTGTCATGGTTTTTATAGTGAAGTTGGGTAGTTTTTCAACTTTGAACTTTTGTTATGAATATAAGAGTGAAATTGGTGAGTTTTTAAAATCTGAACTCTCGTAATGGGCTTTGTTGTGAAGTTGGTGATTTTTTGACTTGGATGTTCTGTAATGGTCTTTAAAATGAAATTGGTGAGTTTTCTCACTTTCAACTTTTGTTACGGTCTTTATTGTCAAATTGGTGATATTTTTCACTTGAAACTATTGAAATGGTCTTTATAGTGAAATTGGTGAGTTTTTTCTTTTGGAACTTTTGTCATGGTTTTATAGTGAAATTGGGGAGTTTTTCAACTTTGAACATTTTTATGAGTTTTTGAGTGAAATCTATGAGCTTTTTAACATTGAACATTTATTTTGGTTTTTATAGTGAAATTGTGAAATAAGCGAGTTTTTTAAACTTAGATCTTTTACTTTTGTTTTTATAGTGAAATCGCTGATTTTTTGACTTGGAATTTTTGTTATGGTTTTTATAGTGAAATTGGTGAGTTTTTTTTAACTTTGAGTTGTTGTTATTGTTTATAGAATGAAATTTGTGATTTTTTTCACTTTGAACTTTTTTTATGGTCTTTTAAGTGAAATTGGTGAATTTTTTTTTCACTTGGAACTTTTATTATGGTTTTTATAGTGAAATTGGTGAGTTTTTTTGACTTGGAACTTTTGTAATGGTCTTTATATTGAAATTGGTGAGCATTTTAACTTGAAACATTGGTAAATGGTCTTTATAGTGAAATTGGTGAGTTTTTTTCACTTGGAATGTTTGTCATGGTTTTTATAGTGAAATTTGGTAGTTTTTCAACTTTGAACTTTTGTTATGAATTTAAGAGTGAAATTGGTGAGTTTTTAAAATCTGAACTCTCGTATTGGTCTTTGTTGTAAAATTGGTGATTTTTTAACTTGGATGTTTTGTAATGGTCTTTATAGTGAAATCGGTGAGTTTTTTCACTTTCAACTTTTGTTATGGTCTTTATAGTCAAATTCGTGATATTTTTAACTTGAAACTATTGAAATGGTTTTTATAGTGAAATTGGTGAGTTTTTTCTTTTGGAACTTTTGTCATGGTTTTATAGTGAAATTGGGGAGTTTTTAAACTTTGAACATTTTTATGAGTTTTTGAGTGAAATCAATGAGCTTTTTAACATTGAACTTTTATTTGGGTTTTATAGTGAAATTGTGAAATAGGCGAGTTTTTTTAACTTAGATCTTTTATTTTTGTTTTTATAGTGAAATTGCTGATTTATTGACATGGAAATTTTGTAATGGTCTTTATAGTGAAATTGGTGAACTTTTTAATTCGAAACTTTTGTAAATGGTCTTTATAGTGAAATTGGTGAGTTTTTTTCACTTGCAACGTTTGTCATGGTTTTTATAGTGAAATTGGGTAGTTTTTCAACTTTGAACTTTTGTTATGAATATAAGAGTGAAATTGGTGAGTTTTTAAAATCTGAACTCTCGTAATGGTCTTTGTTGTGAAGTTGGTGATTTTTTGACTTGGATGTTCTGTAATGGTCTTTAAAATGAAATTGGTGAGTTTTCTCACTTTCAACTTTTGTTACGGTCTTTATTGTCAAATTGGTGATATTTTTCACTTGAAACTATTGAAATGGTCTTTATAGTGAAATTGGTGAGTTTTTTCTTTTGGAACTTTTGTCATGGTTTTATAGTGAAATTGGGGAGTTTTTCAACTTTGAACATTTTTATGAGTTTTTGAGTGAAATCTATGAGCTTTTTAACATTGAACATTTATTTTGGTTTTTATAGTGAAATTGTGAAATAAGCGAGTTTTTTAAACTTAGATCTTTTACTTTTGTTTTTATAGTGAAATCGCTGATTTTTTGACTTGGAATTTTTGTTATGGTTTTTATAGTGAAATTGGTGAGTTTTTTTTAACTTTGAGTTGTTGTTATTGTTTATAGAATGAAATTTGTGATTTTTTTCACTTTGAACTTTTTTTATGGTCTTTTAAGTGAAATTGGTGAATTTTTTTTTCACTTGGAACTTTTTTTATGGTTTTTATAGTGAAATTGGTGAGTTTTTTTGACTTGGAACTTTTGTAATGGTCTTTATATTGAAATTGGTGAGCATTTTAACTTGAAACATTGGTAAATGGTCTTTATAGTGAAATTGGTGAGTTTTTTTCACTTGGAATGTTTGTCATGGTTTTTATAGTGAAATTTGGTAGTTTTTCAACTTTGAACTTTTGTTATGAATTTAAGAGTGAAATTGGTGAGTTTTTAAAATCTGAACTCTCGTATTGGTCTTTGTTGTAAAATTGGTGATTTTTTTACTTGGATGTTTTGTAATGGTCTTTATAGTGAAATCGGTGAGTTTTTTCACTTTCAACTTTTGTTATGGTCTTTATAGTCAAATTCGTGATATTTTTAACTTGAAACTATTGAAATGGTTTTTATAGTGAAATTGGTGAGTTTTTTCTTTTGGAACTTTTGTCATGGTTTTATAGTGAAATTGGGGAGTTTTTAAACTTTGAACATTTTTATGAGTTTTTGAGTGAAATCAATGAGCTTTTTAACATTGAACTTTTATTTGGGTTTTATAGTGAAATTGTGAAATAGGCGAGTTTTTTTAACTTAGATCTTTTATTTTTGTTTTTATAGTGAAATTGCTGATTTATTGACATGGAAATTTTGTAATGGTCTTTATAGTGAAATTGGTGAACTTTTTAATTCGAAACTTTTGTAAATGGTCTTTATAGTGAAATTGGTGAGTTTTTTTCACTTGCAACGTTTGTCATGGTTTTTATAGTGAAGTTGGGTAGTTTTTCAACTTTGAACTTTTGTTATGAATATAATAGTGAAATTGGTGAATTTTTAAAATCTGAACTCTCGTAATGGTCTTTGTTGTGAAGTTGGTGATTTTTTGACTTGGATGTTCTGTAATGGTCTTTAAAATGAAATTGGTGAGTTTTCTCACTTTCAACTTTTGTTACGGTCTTTATTGTCAAATTGGTGATATTTTTCACTTGAAACTATTGAAATGGTCTTTATAGTGAAATTGGTGAGTTTTTTCTTTTGGAACTTTTGTCATGGTTTTATAGTGAAATTGGGGAGTTTTTCAACTTTGAACATTTTTATGAGTTTTTGAGTGAAATCTATGAGCTTTTTAACATTGAACATTTATTTTGGTTTTTATAGTGAAATTGTGAAATAAGCGAGTTTTTTAAACTTAGATCTTTTACTTTTGTTTTTATAGTGAAATCGCTGATTTTTTGACTTGGAATTTTTGTTATGGTTTTTATAGTGAAATTGGTGAGTTTTTTTTAACTTTGAGTTGTTGTTATTGTTTATAGAATGAAATTTGTGATTTTTTTCACTTTGAACTTTTTTTATGGTCTTTTAAGTGAAATTGGTGAATTTTTTTTTCACTTGGAACTTTTTTTATGGTTTTTATAGTGAAATTGGTGAGTTTTTTTGACTTGGAACTTTTGTAATGGTCTTTATATTGAAATTGGTGAGCATTTTAACTTGAAACATTGGTAAATGGTCTTTATAGTGAAATTGGTGAGTTTTTTTCACTTGGAATGTTTGTCATGGTTTTTATAGTGAAATTTGGTAGTTTTTCAACTTTGAACTTTTGTTATGAATTTAAGAGTGAAATTGGTGTTTTTTTAAAATCTGAACTCTCGTATTGGTCTTTGTTGTAAAATTGGTGATTTTTTTACTTGGATGTTTTGTAATGGTCTTTATAGTGAAATCGGTGAGTTTTTTCACTTTCAACTTTTGTTATGGTCTTTATAGTCAAATTCGTGATATTTTTAACTTGAAACTATTGAAATGGTTTTTATAGTGAAATTGGTGAGTTTTTTCTTTTGGAACTTTTGTCATGGTTTTATAGTGAAATTGGGGAGTTTTTAAACTTTGAACATTTTTATGAGTTTTTGAGTGAAATCAATGAGCTTTTTAACATTGAACTTTTATTTGGGTTTTATAGTGAAATTGTGAAATAGGCGAGTTTTTTTAACTTAGATCTTTTATTTTTGTTTTTATAGTGAAATTGCTGATTTATTGACATGGAAATTTTGTAATGGTCTTTATAGTGAAATTGGTGAACTTTTTAATTCGAAACTTTTGTAAATGGTCTTTATAGTGAAATTGGTGAGTTTTTTTCACTTGCAACGTTTGTCATGGTTTTTATAGTGAAGTTGGGTAGTTTTTCAACTTTGAACTTTTGTTATGAATATAATAGTGAAATTGGTGAATTTTTAAAATCTGAACTCTCGTAATGGTCTTTGTTGTGAAGTTGGTGATTTTTTGACTTGGATGTTCTGTAATGGTCTTTAAAATGAAATTGGTGAGTTTTCTCACTTTCAACTTTTGTTACGGTCTTTATTGTCAAATTGGTGATACTTTTCACTTGAAACTATTGAAATGGTCTTTATAGTGAAATTGGTGAGTTTTTTCTTTTGGAACTTTTGTCATGGTTTTATAGTGAAATTGGGGAGTTTTTCAACTTTGAACATTTTTATGAGTTTTTGAGTGAAATCGATGTGCTATTTAACATTGAACTTTTATTTCTGTTTTTATAGTGAAATTGTGAAATAGGCGAGTTTTTTTAACTTAGATCTTTTACTTTTGTTTTTATAGTGAAATTGCTGATTTTTTGACTTGGAATTTTTGTTATGGTTTTTATAGTGAAATTGGTGAGTTTTTTTTAACTTTGAGTTGTTGTTATTGTTTATAGAATGAAATTTGTGATTTTTTTCACTTTGAACTTTTTTTATGGTCTTTTAAGTGAAATTGGTGAATTTTTTTTCACTTGGACCTTTTATTATTGTTTTTATAGTGAAATTGGTGAGTTTTTTGACTTGGAAATTTAGTAATGGTCTTTATAGTGAAATTGGTGAGCTTTTTAACTTGAAACTTTTGTAAATGGTCTTTATAGTGAAATTGGTGAGTTTTTTTCACTTGGAATGTTTGTCATGGTTTTTATAGTGGAATTTGGTAGTTTTTCAACTTTGAACTTTTGTTATGAATTTAAGAGTGAAATTGGTGAGTTTTTAAAATCTGAACTCTCGTATTGGTCTTTGTTGTAAAATTGGTGATTTTTTGACTTGGATGTTTTGTAATGGTCTTTATAGTGAAATCGGTGAGTTTTTTCACTTTCAACTTTTGTTATGGTCTTTATAGTCAAATTCGTGATATTTTTAACTTGAAACTATTGAAATGGTTTTTATAGTGAAATTGGTGAGTTTTTTCTTTTTGAACTTTTGTCATGGTTTTATAGTTAAATTGGGGAGTTTTTCAACTTTGAACATTTTTATGAGTTTTTGAGTGAAATCGATGTGCTATTTAACATTGAACTTATATTTCTGTTTTTATAGTGAAATTGTGAAATAGGTGAGTTTTTTTAACTTAGATCTTTTACTTTTGTTTTTATAGTGAAATTGCTGATTTTTTGACATGGAATTTTTGTTATGGTTTTTATAGTGAAATTGGTGAGTTTTTTTTAACTTTGAGCTGTTGTTATTGTTTATAGAATGAAATTTGTGATTTTTTTCACTTTGAACTTTTGTTATGGTCTTTTAAGTGAAATTGGTGAATTTTTTTTCACTTGGTACTTTTATTATGGTTTTTATAGTGAAATTGGTGAGTTTTTTGACTTGGAACTTTTGTAATGGTCTTTATAGTGAAATTGGTGAGCATTTTAACTTGAAACATTGGTAAATGGTCTTTATAGTAAAACTTGGTGAGTTTTTTTTCACTTGGAACGTTTGTCATGGTTTTTATAATGAAATTGGGTTGTTTTTCATCTTTGAACTTTTGTTATGAATTTAAGAGTGAAATTGGTGAGTTTTTAAAATCTGAACTCTCGCATTGGTCTTTGTTGTAAAATTGGTGATTTTTTGACTTGGATGTTTTGTAATTGTCCTTATAGTGAAATCGGTGAGTTTTTTCACTTTCAACTTTTGTTATGGTCTTTATAGTCAAATTCGTGATATTTTTAACTTGAAACTATTGAAATGGTCTTTATAGTGAAATTGGTGAGTTTTTTCTTTTGGAACTTTTGTCATGGTTTTATAGTGAAATTGGGGAGTTTTTCAACTTTGAACATTTTTATGAGTTTTTGAGTGAAATCAATGAGCTTTTTAACATTGAACTTTTATTTGGGTTTTATAGTGAAATTGTGAAATAGGCGAGTTTTTTTAACTTAGATCTTTTATTTTTGTTTTTATAGTGAAATTGCTGATTTATTGACATGGAAATTTTGTAATGGTCTTTATAGTGAAATTGGTGAGCTTTTTAATTCGAAACTTTTGTAAATGGTCTTTATAGTGAAATTGGTGAGTTTTTTTCACTTGCAACGTTTGTCATGGTTTTGATAGAGAAGTTGGGTAGTTTTTCAACTTTGAACTTTTGTTATGAATATAATAGTGAAATTGGTGAGTTTTTAAAATCTGAACTCTCCTAATGGTCTTTGTTGTGAAGTTGGTGATTTTTTGACTTGGATGTTCTGTAAAGGTCTTTAAAATGAAATTGGTGAGTTTTCTCACTTTCAACTTTTGTTACGGTCTTTATTGTCAAATTGGTGATATTTTTCATTTGAAACTATTGAAATGGTCTTTATAGTGAAATTGGTGAGTTTTTTCTTTTGGAACTTTTGTCATGGTTTTATAGTGAAATTGGGGAGTTTTTCAACTTTGAACATTTTTATGAGTTTTTGAGTGAAATCGATGTGCTATTTAACATTGAACTTTTATTTCTGTTTTTATAGTGAAATTGTGAAATAGGCGAGTTTTTTTAATTAAGATCTTTTACTTTTGTTTTTATAGTGAAATTGTTGATTTTTTGACTTGGAATTTTTGTTATGGTTTTTATAGTGAAATTGATGAGTTTTTTTTAACTTTGAGCTGTTGTTATTGTTTATAGAATGAAATTTGTAATTTTTTTCACTTTGAACTTTTGTTATGGTCTTTTAAGTGAAATTGGTGAATTTTTTTTCACTTGGAACTTTTATTATGGTTTTTATAGTGAAATTGGTGAGTTTTTTGACTTGGAAATTTAGTAATGGTCTTTATAGTGAAATTGGTTAGCTTTTTAACTTGAAACTTTTGTAAATGGTCTTTATAGTGAAATTGGTGTGTTTTTTCACTTGGAACGTTTGGCATGGTTTTTATAGTGAAATTTGGTAGTTTTTCAACTTTGAACTTTTGTTATGAATTTAAGAGTGAAATTGGTGAGTTTTTAAAATCTGAACTTTTGTATTAGTCTTTGTTGTAAAATTGGTGATTTTTTTACTTGGATGTTTTGTAATGGTCTTTATAGTGAAATCGGTGAGTTTTTTTCACTTTCAACTTTTGTTATGGTCTTTATAGTCAAATTCGTGATATTTTTAACTTGAAACTATTGAAATGGTTTTTATAGTGAAATTGGTGAGTTTTTTCTTTTGGAACTTTTGTCATGGTTTTATAGTGAAATTGGGGAGTTTTTCAACTTTGAACATTTTTATGAGTTTTTGAGTGAAATCGATGTGCTATTTAACATTTATTTTGGTTTTTATAGTGAAATTGTGAAATAAGTGAGTTTTTTTAACTTAGATCTTTTACTTTTGTTTTTATAGTGAAATTGCTGATTTTTTGACATGGAATTTTTGTTATGGTTTTTATAGTGAAATTGGTGAGTTTTTTTTAACTTTGAGCTGTTGTTATTGTTTATAGAATGAAATTTGTGATTTTTTTCACTTTGAACTTTTGTTATGGTCTTTTAAGTGAAATTGGTGAATTTTTTTTCACTTGGAACTTTTATTATGGTTTTTATAGTGAAATTGGTGAGTTTTTTGACTTGGAACTTTTGTAATGGTCTTTATAGTGAAATTGGTGAGCATTTTAACTTGAAACATTGGTAAATGGTCTTTATAGTAAAATTGGTGAGTTTTTTTACACTTGGAACGTTTGTCATGGTTTTTATAATGAAATTGGGTTGTTTTTCATCTTTGAACTTTTGTTATGAATTTAAGAGTGAAATTGGTGTGTTTTTAAAATCTGAACTCTCGCATTGGTCTTTGTTGTAAAATTGGTGATTTTTTGACTTGGATGTTTTGTAATTGTCTTTATAGTGAAATCGGTGAGTTTTTTCACTTTCAACTTTTGTTATGGTCTTTATAGTCAAATTCGTGATATTTTTAACTTGAAACTATTGAAATGGTCTTTATAGTGAAATTGGTGAGTTTTTTCTTTTGGAACTTTTGTCATGGTTTTATAGTGAAATTGGGGAGTTTTTCAACTTTGAACATTTTTATGAGTTTTTGAGTGAAATCAATGAGCTTTTTAACATTGAACTTTTATTTGGGTTTTATAGTGAAATTGTGAAATAGGCGAGTTTTTTTAACTTAGATCTTTTATTTTTGTTTTTATAGTGAAATTGCTGATTTATTGACATGGAAATTATGTAATGGTCTTTATAGTGAAATTGGTGAGCTTTTTAATTCGAAACTTTTGTAAATGGTCTTTATAGTGAAATTGGTGAGTTTTTTTCACTTGGAACGTTTGTCATGGTTTTGATAGAGAAGTTGGGTAGTTTTTCAACTTTGAACTTTTGTTATGAATACAATAGTGAAATTGGTGAGTTTTTAAAATCTGAACTCTCGTAATGGTCTTTGTTGTGAAGTTGGTGATTTTTTGACTTGGATGTTCTGTAATGGTCTTTAAAATGAAATTGGTGAGTTTTCTCACTTTCAACTTTTGTTACGGTCTTTATTGTCAAATTGGTGATATTTTCCATTTGAAACTATTGAAATGGTCTTTATAGTGAAATTGGTGAGTTTTTTCTTTTGGAACTTTTGTCATGGTTTTATAGTGAAATTGGGGAGTTTTTCAACTTTGAACATTTTTATGAGTTTTTGAGTGAAATCGATGTGCTATTTAACATTGAACTTTTATTTCTGTTTTTATAGTGAAATTGTGAAATAGGCGAGTTTTTTTAACTTAGATCTTTTACTTTTGTTTTTATAGTGAAATTGCTGATTTTTTGACTTGGAATTTTTGTTATGGTTTTTTATAGTGAAATTGGTGAGTTTTTTTTAACTTTGAGCTGTTGTTATTGTTTATAGAATGAAATTTGTAATTTTTTTCACTTTGAACTTTTGTTATGGTCTTTTAAGTGAAATTGGTGAATTTTTTTTCACTTGGAACTTTTATTATGGTTTTTATAGTGAAATTGGTGAGTTTTTTGACTTGGAAATTTAGTAATGGTCTTTATAGTGAAATTGGTTAGCTTTTTAACTTGAAACTTTTGTAAATAGTCTTTATAGTGAAATTGGTGTGTTTTTTCACTTGGAACGTTTGGCATGAATTTATTGAGAAATTTGGTAGTTTTTCAACTTTGAACTTTTGTTATGAATTTAAGAGTGAAATTGGTGAGTTTTTAAAATCTGAACTTTTGTATTAGTCTTTGTTGTAAAATTGGTGATTTTTTTACTTGGATGTTTTGTAATGGTCTTTATAGTGAAATCGGTGAGTTTTTTCACTTTCAACTTTTGTTATGGTCTTTATAGTCAAATTCGTGATATTTTTAACTTGAAACTATTGGAATGGTCTTTATAGTGAAATTGGTGAGTTTTTTCTTTTGGAACTTTTGTCATGGTTTTATAGTGAAATTGGGGAGTTTTTCAACTTTGAACATTTTTATGAGTTTTTGAGTGAAATCTATGAGCTTTTTAACATTGAACCTTTATTTTGGTTTTTATAGTGAAATTGTGAAATAAGCGAGTTTTTTAAAATTAGATCTTTTACTTTTGTTTTTATAGTGAAATCGCTGATTTTTTGACTTGGAATTTTTGTTATGGTTTTTATAGTGAAATTGGTGAGTTTTTTTTAACTTTGAGTTGTTGTTATTGTTTATAGAATGAAATTTGTGATTTTTTTTAATTTGAACTTTTTTTATGGTCTTTTAAGTGAAATTGGTGAATTTTTTTTTCACTTGGAACTTTTATTATGGTTTTTATAGTGAAATTGGTGAGTTTTTTGACTTGGAACTTTTGTAATGGTCTTTATATTGAAATTGGTGAGCATTTTAACTTGAAACATTGGTAAATGGTCTTTATAGTGAAATTGGTGAGTTTTTTTTCACTTGGAACGTTTGTCATGGTTTTTATAGTGAAATTGGGTTGTTTTTCATCTTTGAACTTTTGTTATGAATTTAAGAGTGAAATTGGTGAGTTTTTAAAATCTGAACTCTCGCATTGGTCTTTGTTGTAAAATTGGTGATTTTTTGACTTGGATGTTTTGTAATTGTCTTTATAGTGAAATCGGTGAGTTTTTTCACTTTCAACTTTTGTTATGGTCTTTATAGTCAAATTCGTGATATTTTTAACTTGAAACTATTGAAATGGTCTTTATAGTGAAATTGGTGAGTTTTTTCTTTTGGAACTTTTGTCATGGTTTTATAGTGAAATTGGGGAGTTTTTCAACTTTGAACATTTTTATGAGTTTTTTAGTGAAATCAATGAGCTTTTTAACATTGAACTTTTATTTGGGTTTTATAGTGAAATTGTGAAATAGGCGAGTTTTTTTAACTTAGATCTTTTATTTTTGTTTTTATAGTGAAATTGCTGATTTATTGACATGGAAATTTTGTAATGGTCTTTATAGTGAAATTGGTGAGCTTTTTAATTCGAAACTTTTGTAAATGGTCTTTATAGTGAAATTGGTGAGTTTTTTTCACTTGGAACGTTTGTCATGCTTTTGATAGAGAAGTTGGGTAGTTTTTCAACTTTGAACTTTTGTTATGAATATAATAGTGAAATTGGTGAGTTTTTAAAATCTGAACTCTCGTAATGGTCTTTGTTGTGAAGTTGGTGATTTTTTGACTTGGATGTTCTGTAGTGGTCTTTAAAATGAAATTGGTGAGTTTTCTCACTTTCAACTTTTGTTACGGTCTTTATTGTCAAATTGGTGATATTTTTCATTTGAAACTATTGAAATGGTCTTTATAGTGAAATTGGTGAGTTTTTTCTTTTGGAACTTTTGTCATGGTTTTATAGTGAAATTGGGGAGTTTTTCAACTTTGAACATTTTTATGAGTTTTTGAGTGAAATCTATGAGCTTTTTAACATTGAACCTTTATTTTGGTTTTTATAGTGAAATTGTGAAATAAGCGAGTTTTTTAAAATTAGATCTTTTACTTTTGTTTTTATAGTGAAATCGCTGATTTTTTGACTTGGAATTTTTGTTATGGTTTTTATAGTGAAATTGGTGAGTTTTTTTTAACTTTGAGTTGTTGTTATTGTTTATAGAATGAAATTTGTGATTTTTTTTAATTTGAACTTTTTTTATGGTCTTTTAAGTGAAATTGGTGAATTTTTTTTTCACTTGGAACTTTTATTATGGTTTTTATAGTGAAATTGGTGAGTTTTTTGACTTGGAACTTTTGTAATGGTCTTTATATTGAAATTGGTGAGCATTTTAACTTGAAACATTGGTAAATGGTCTTTATAGTGAAATTGGTGAGTTTTTTTTCACTTGGAACGTTTGTCATGGTTTTTATAGTGAAATTGGGTTGTTTTTCATCTTTGAACTTTTGTTATGAATTTAAGAGTGAAATTGGTGAGTTTTTAAAATCTGAACTCTCGCATTGGTCTTTGTTGTAAAATTGGTGATTTTTTGACTTGGATGTTTTGTAATGGTCTTTATAGTGAAATCGGTGAGTTTTTTCACTTTCAACTTTTGTTATGGTCTTTATAGTCAAATTCGTGATATTTTTAACTTGAAACTATTGAAATGGTCTTTATAGTGAAATTGGTGAGTTTTTTCTTTTGGAACTTTTGTCATGGTTTTATAGTGAAATTGGGGAGTTTTTCAACTTTGAACATTTTTATGAGTTTTTTAGTGAAATCAATGAGCTTTTTAACATTGAACTTTTATTTGGGTTTTATAGTGAAATTGTGAAATAGGCGAGTTTTTTTAACTTAGATCTTTTATTTTTGTTTTTATAGTGAAATTGCTGATTTATTGACATGGAAATTTTGTAATGGTCTTTATAGTGAAATTGGTGAGCTTTTTAATTCGAAACTTTTGTAAATGGTCTTTATAGTGAAATTGGTGAGTTTTTTTCACTTGGAACGTTTGTCATGCTTTTGATAGAGAAGTTGGGTAGTTTTTCAACTTTGAACTTTTGTTATGAATATAATAGTGAAATTGGTGAGTTTTTAAAATCTGAACTCTCGTAATGGTCTTTGTTGTGAAGTTGGTGATTTTTTGACTTGGATGTTCTGTAGTGGTCTTTAAAATGAAATTGGTGAGTTTTCTCACTTTCAACTTTTGTTACGGTCTTTATTGTCAAATTGGTGATATTTTTCATTTGAAACTATTGAAATGGTCTTTATAGTGAAATTGGTGAGTTTTTTCTTTTGGAACTTTTGTCATGGATAGTGAAATTGGGGAGTTTTTTAACTTTGAACATTTTTATGAGTTTTTGAGTGAAATCGATGTGCTATTTAACATTGAACTTTTATTTCTGTTTTTATAGTGAAATTGTGAAATAGGCGAGTTTTTTTAACTTAGATCTTTTACTTTTGTTTTTATAGTGAAATTGCTGATTATTTGACTTGGAATTTTTGTTATGGTTTTTATAGTGAAATTGGTGAGTTTTTTTTTAACTTTGAGCTGTTGTTATTGTTTATAGAATGAAATTTGTAATTTTTTTCACTTTGAACTTTTGTTATGGTCTTTTAAGTGAAATTGGTGAATTTTTTTTCACTTGGAACTTTTATTATGGTTTTTATAGTGAAATTGGTGAGTTTTTTGACTTGGAAATTTAGTAATGGTCTTTATAGTGAAATTGGTTAGCTTTTTAACTTGAAACTTTTGTAAATGGTCTTTATAGTGAAATTGGTGTGTTTTTTCACTTGGAACGTTTGACATGGTTTTTATAGTGAAATTTGGTAGTTTTTCAACTTTGAACTTTTGTTATGAATTTAAGAGTGAAATTGGTGAGTTTTTAAAATCTGAACTTTTGTATTAGTCTTTGTTGTAAAATTGGTGATTTTTTTACTTGGATGTTTTGTAATGGTCTTTATAGTGAAATCGGTGAGTTTTTTCACTTTCAACTTTTGTTATGGTCTTTATAGTCAAATTCGTGATATTTTTAACTTGAAACTATTGGAATGGTCTTTATAGTGAAATTGGTGAGATTTTTCTTTTGGAACTTTTGTCATGGTTTTATAGTGAAATTGGGGAGTTTTTCAACTTTGAACATTTTTATGAGTTTTTGAGTGAAATCTATGAGCTTTTTAACATTGAACCTTTATTTTGGTTTTTATAGTGAAATTGTGAAATAGGCGAGTTTTTTAAACTTAGATCTTTTACTTTTATTTTTATAGTGAAATCGCTGATTTTTTGACTTGGAATTTTTGTTATGGTTTTTATAGTGAAATTGGTGAGTTTTTTTTAACTTTGAGTTGTTGTTATTGTTTATAGAATGAAATTTGTGATTTTTTTTAATTTGAACTTTTTTTATGGTCTTTTAAGTGAAATTGGTGAATTTTTTTTTCACTTGGAACTTTTATTATGGTTTTTATAGTGAAATTGGTGAGTTTTTTGACTTGGAACTTTTGTAATGGTCTTTATATTGAAATTGGTGAGCATTTTAACTTGAAACATTGGTAAATGGTCTTTATAGTGAAATTGGTGAGTTTTTTTTCACTTGGAACGTTTGTCATGGTTTTTATAGTGAAATTGGGTTGTTTTTCATCTTTGAACTTTTGTTATGAATTTAAGAGTGAAATTGGTGAGTTTTTAAAATCTGAACTCTCGCATTGGTCTTTGTTGTAAAATTGGTGATTTTTTGACTTGGATGTTTTGTAATTGTCTTTATAGTGAAATCGGTGAGTTTTTTCACTTTCAACTTTTGTTATGGTCTTTATAGTCAAATTCGTGATATTTTTAACTTGAAACTATTGAAATGGTCTTTATAGTGAAATTGGTGAGTTTTTTCTTTTGGAACTTTTGTCATGGTTTTATAGTGAAATTGGGGAGTTTTTCAACTTTGAACATTTTTATGAGTTTTTTAGTGAAATCAATGAGCTTTTTAACATTGAACTTTTATTTGGGTTTTATAGTGAAATTGTGAAATAGGCGAGTTTTTTTAACTTAGATCTTTTATTTTTGTTTTTATAGTGAAATTGTTGATTTATTGACATGGAAATTTTGTAATGGTCTTTATAGTGAAATTGGTGAGCTTTTTAATTCGAAACTTTTGTAAATGGTCTTTATAGTGAAATTGGTGAGTTTTTTTCACTTGGAACGTTTGTCATGCTTTTGATAGAGAAGTTGGGTAGTTTTTCAACTTTGAACTTTTGTTATGAATATAATAGTGAAATTGGTGAGTTTTTAAAATCTGAACTCTCGTAATGGTCTTTGTTGTGAAGTTGGTGATTTTTTGACTTGGATGTTCTGTAGTGGTCTTTAAAATGAAATTGGTGAGTTTTCTCACTTTCAACTTTTGTTACGGTCTTTATTGTCAAATTGGTGATATTTTTCATTTGAAACTATTGAAATGGTCTTTATAGTGAAATTGGTGAGTTTTTTCTTTTGGAACTTTTGTCATGGTTTTATAGTGAAATTGGGGAGTTTTTCAACTTTGAACATTTTTATGAGTTTTTGAGTGAAATCTATGAGCTTTTTAACATTGAACCTTTATTTTGGTTTTTATAGTGAAATTGTGAAATAAGCGAGTTTTTTAAAATTAGATCTTTTACTTTTGTTTTTATAGTGAAATCGCTGATTTTTTGACTTGGAATTTTTGTTATGGTTTTTATAGTGAAATTGGTGAGTTTTTTTTAACTTTGAGTTGTTGTTATTGTTTATAGAATGAAATTTGTGATTTTTTTTTAATTTGAACTTTTTTTATGGTCTTTTAAGTGAAATTGGTGAATTTTTTTTTCACTTGGAACTTTTATTATGGTTTTTATAGTGAAATTGGTGAGTTTTTTGACTTGGAACTTTTGTAATGGTCTTTATATTGAAATTGGTGAGCATTTTAACTTGAAACATTGGTAAATGGTCTTTATAGTGAAATTGGTGAGTTTTTTTTCACTTGGAACGTTTGTCATGGTTTTTATAGTGAAATTGGGTTGTTTTTCATCTTTGAACTTTTGTTATGAATTTAAGAGTGAAATTGGTGAGTTTTTAAAATCTGAACTCTCGCATTGGTCTTTGTTGTAAAATTGGTGATTTTTTGACTTGGATGTTTTGTAATTGTCTTTATAGTGAAATCGGTGAGTTTTTTCACTTTCAACTTTTGTTATGGTCTTTATAGTCAAATTCGTGATATTTTTAACTTGAAACTATTGAAATGGTCTTTATAGTGAAATTGGTGAGTTTTTTCTTTTGGAACTTTTGTCATGGTTTTATAGTGAAATTGGGGAGTTTTTCAACTTTGAACATTTTTATGAGTTTTTTAGTGAAATCAATGAGCTTTTTAACATTGAACTTTTATTTGGGTTTTATAGTGAAATTGTGAAATAGGCGAGTTTTTTTAACTTAGATCTTTTATTTTTGTTTTTATAGTGAAATTGCTGATTTATTGACATGGAAATTTTGTAATGGTCTTTATAGTGAAATTGGTGAGCTTTTTAATTCGAAACTTTTGTAAATGGTCTTTATAGTGAAATTGGTGAGTTTTTTTCACTTGGAACGTTTGTCATGCTTTTGATAGAGAAGTTGGGTAGTTTTTCAACTTTGAACTTTTGTTATGAATATAATAGTGAAATTGGTGAGTTTTTAAAATCTGAACTCTCGTAATGGTCTTTGTTGTGAAGTTGGTGATTTTTTGACTTGGATGTTCTGTAGTGGTCTTTAAAATGAAATTGGTGAGTTTTCTCACTTTCAACTTTTGTTACGGTCTTTATTGTCAAATTGGTGATATTTTTCATTTGAAACTATTGAAATGGTCTTTATAGTGAAATTGGTGAGTTTTTTCTTTTGGAACTTTTGTCATGGTTTTATAGTGAAATTGGGGAGTTTTTCAACTTTGAACATTTTTATGAGTTTTTGAGTGAAATCGATGTGCTATTTAACATTGAACTTTTATTTCTGTTTTTATAGTGAAATTGTGAAATAGGCGAGTTTTTTTAACTTAGATCTTTTACTTTTGTTTTTATAGTGAAATTGCTGATTTTTTGACTTGGAATTTTTGTTATGGTTTTTATAGTGAAATTGGTGAGTTTTTTTTTAACTTTGAGCTGTTGTTATTGTTTATAGAATGAAATTTGTAATTTTTTTCACTTTGAACTTTTGTTATGGTCTTTTAAGTGAAATTGGTGAATTTTTTTTCACTTGGAACTTTTATTATGGTTTTTATAGTGAAATTGGTGAGTTTTTTGACTTGGAAATTTAGTAATGGTCTTTATAGTGAAATTGGTTAGCTTTTTAACTTGAAACTTTTGTAAATGGTCTTTATAGTGAAATTGGTGTGTTTTTTCACTTGGAACGTTTGACATGGTTTTTATAGTGAAATTTGGTAGTTTTTCAACTTTGAACTTTTGTTATGAATTTAAGAGTGAAATTGGTGAGTTTTTAAAATCTGAACTTTTGTATTAGTCTTTGTTGTAAAATTGGTGATTTTTTTACTTGGATGTTTTGTAATGGTCTTTATAGTGAAATCGGTGAGTTTTTTCACTTTCAACTTTTGTTATGGTCTTTATAGTCAAATTCGTGATATTTTTAACTTGAAACTATTGGAATGGTCTTTATAGTGAAATTGGTGAGATTTTTCTTTTGGAACTTTTGTCATGGTTTTATAGTGAAATTGGGGAGTTTTTCAACTTTGAACATTTTTATGAGTTTTTTAGTGAAATCAATGAGCTTTTTAACATTGAACTTTTATTTGGGTTTTATAGTGAAATTGTGAAATAGGCGAGTTTTTTTAACTTAGATCTTTTATTTTTGTTTTTATAGTGAAATTGCTGATTTATTGACATGGAAATTTTGTAATGGTCTTTATAGTGAAATTGGTGAGCTTTTTAATTCGAAACTTTTGTAAATGGTCTTTATAGTGAAATTGGTGAGTTTTTTTCACTTGGAACGTTTGTCATGGTTTTTATAGAGAAGTTGGGTAGTTTTTCAACTTTGAACTTTTGTTATGAATATAATAGTGAAATTGGTGAGTTTTTAAAATCTGAACTCTCGTAATGGTCTTTGTTGTGAAGTTGGTGATTTTTTGACTTGGATGTTCTGTAATGGTCTTTTAAATGAAATTGGTGAGTTTTCTCACTTTCAACTTTTGTTACGGTCTTTATTGTCAAATTGGTGATATTTTTCACTTGAAACTATTGAAATGGTTTTTATAGTGAAATTGGTGAGTTTTTTCTTTTGGAACTTTTGTCATGGTTTTATAGTGAAATTGGGGAGTTTTTCAACTTTGAACATTTTTATGACTTTTTGAGTGAAATCGATGTGCTATTTAACATTGAACTTTTATTTCTGTTTTTATAGTGAAATTGTGAAATAGGCGAGTTTTTTTAACTTAGATCTTTTACTTTTGTTTTTATAGTGAAATTGCTGATTTTTTGACTTGGAATTTTTGTTATGGTTTTTATAGTGAAATTGGTGAGTTTTTTTTTAACTTTGAGTTGTTGTTATTGTTTATAGAATGAAATTTGTAATTTTTTTCACTTTGAACTTTTGTTATGGTCTTTTAAGTGAAATTGGTGAATTTTTTTTCACTTGGAACTTTTATTATGGTTTTTATAGTGAAATTGGTGAGTTTTTTAACTTGGAAATTTAGTAATGGTCTTTATAGTGAAATTGGTTAGCTTTTTAACTTGAAACTTTTGTAAATGGTCTTTATAGTGAAATTGGTGTGTTTTTTCACTTGGAACGTTTGACATGGTTTTTATAGTGAAATTTGGTAGTTTTTCAACTTTGAACTTTTGTTATGAATTTAAGAGTGAAATTGGTGAGTTTTTAAAATCTGAACTTTTGTATTAGTCTTTGTTGTAAAATTGGTGATTTTTTTACTTGGATGTTTTGTAATGGTCTTTATAGTGAAATCGGTGAGTTTTTTCACTTTCAACTTTTGTTATGGTCTTTATAGTCAAATTCGTGATATTTTTAACTTGAAACTATTGGAATGGTCTTTATAGTGAAATTGGTGAGTTTTTCTTTTGGAACTTTTGTCATGGTTTTATAGTGAAATTGGGGAGTTTTTCAACTTTGAACATTTTTATGAGTTTTTGAGTGAAATCGATGTGCTATTTAATATTGAACTTATATTTCTGTTTTTATAGTGAAATTGTGAAATAGGTGAGTTTTTTTAACTTAGATCTTTTACTTTTGTTTTTATAGTGAAATTGCTGATTTTTTGACATGGAATTTTTGTTATGGTTTTTATAGTGAAATTGGTGAGTTATTTTTTAACTTTGAGCTGTTGTTATTGTTTATAGAATGAAATTTGTGATTTTTTTCACTTTGAACTTTTGTTATGGTCTTTTAAGTGAAATTGGTGAATTTTTTTTCACTTGGAACTTTTATTATGGTTTTTATAGTGAAATTGGTGAGTTTTTTGACTTGGAACTTTTGTAATGGTCTTTATAGTGAAATTGGTGAGCATTTTAACTTGAAACATTGGTAAATGGTCTTTATAGTAAAATTGGTGAGTTTTTTTTCACTTGGAACGTTTGTCATGGTTTTTATAATGAAATTGGGTTGTTTTTCATCTTTGAACTTTTGTTATGAATTTAAGAGTGAAATTGGTGAGTTTTTAAAATCTGAACTCTCGCATTGGTCTTTGTTGTAAAATTGGTGATTTTTTGACTTGGATGTTTTGTAATTGTCTTTATAGTGAAATCGGTGAGTTTTTTCACTTTCAACTTTTGTTATGGTCTTTATAGTCAAAATCGTGATATTTTTAACTTGAAACTATTGAAATGGTCTTTATAGTGAAATTGGCGAGTTTTTTCTTTTGGAACTTTTGTCATAGTTTTATAGTGAAATTGGGGAGTTTTTCAACTTTGAACATTTTTATGAGTTTTTGAGTGAAATCAATGAGCTTTTTAACATTGAACTTTTATTTGGGTTTTATAGTGAAATTGTGAAATAGGCGAGTTTTTTTAACTTAGATCTTTTATTTTTGTTTTTATAGTGAAATTGCTGATTTATTGACATGGAAATTTTGTAATGGTCTTTATAGTGAAATTGGTGAGCTTTTTAATTCGAAACTTTTGTAAATGGTCTTTATAGTGAAATTGGTGAGTTTTTTTCACTTGGAACGTTTGTCATGGTTTTGATAGAGAAGTTGGGTAGTTTTTCAACTTTGAACTTTTGTTATGAATATAATAGTGAAATTGGTGAGTTTTTAAAATCTGAACTCTCGTAATGGTCTTTGTTGTGAAGTTGGTGATTTTTTGACTTGGATGTTCTGTAATGGTCTTTATAATGAAATCGGTGAGTTTTTACACTCTCAACTTTTCTTTTGATCTTTATAGTCAAATTGGTGATATTTTTAACTTGAAACTATTGAAATGGTCTTTATAGTGAAATTGGTGTGTTTTTTCTTTTGGAACTTTTGTCATGGTTTTATAGTGAAATTGGGGAGTTTTTCAACTTTGAACATTTTTATGAGTTTTTGAGTGAAATCGATGTGCTATTTAACATTGAACTTTTATTTTTGTTTTTATAGTGAAATTGTGAAATAGGCGAGTTTTTTTAACTTAGATCTTTTACTTTTGTTTTTATAGTGAAATTGCTGATTTTTTGACTTGGAATTTTTGTTATGGTTTTTATAGTGAAATTGGTGAGTTTTTTTTAACTTTGAGCTGTTGTTATTGTTTATAGAATGAAATTTGTAATTTTTTTCACTTTGAACTTTTGTTATGGTCTTTTAAGTGAAATTGGTGAATTTTTTTTCACTTGGAACTTTTATTATTGTTTTTATAGTGAAATTGGTGAGTTTTTTGACTTGGAAATTTAGTAATGGTCTTTATAGTGAAATTGGTTAGCTTTTTAACTTGAAACTTTTGTAAATGGTCTTTATAGTGAAATTGGTGTGTTTTTTCACTTGGAACGTTTGGCATGGTTTTTATAGTGAAATTTGGTAGTTTTTCAACTTTGAACTTTTGTTATGAATTTAAGAGTGAAATTGGTGAGTTTTTAAAATCTGAACTTTTGTATTAGTCTTTGTTGTAAAATTGGTGATTTTTTTACTTGGATGTTTTGTAATGGTCTTTATAGTGAAATCGGTGAGTTTTTTCACTTTCAACTTTTGTTATGGTCTTTATACTCAAATTCGTGATATTTTTAACTTGAAACTATTGGAATAGTCTTTATAGTGAAATTGGTGAGTTTTTTCTTTTGGAACTTTTGTCATGGTTTTATAGTGAAATTGGGGAGTTTTTCAACTTTGAACATTTTTATGAGTTTTTGAGTGAAATCTATGAGCTTTTTAACATTGAACTTTTATTTTGGTTTTTATAGTGAAATTGTGAAATAGGCGAGTTTTTTAAACTTAGATCTTTTATTTTTGTTTTTATAGTGAAATTGCTGATTTTTTGACTTGGAAATTTTGTTATAGTCTTTATAGTCAAATTGATGAGCTTTTTAACTTGAAACTTTTTTAAATGGTCTTTATAGTGAAATTGGTGAGTTTTTTTCACTTGGAACGTTTGTCATGGTTTTTCTAGAAAAGTTGGGTAGTTTTTCAACTTTGAACTTTTGTTATAAATATAATAGTGAAATTGGTGAGTTTTTAAAATCTGAACTCTCGTAATGGTCTTTGTTGTGAAGTTGGTGATTTTTTGACTTGGATGTTCTGTAATGGTCTTTAAAATGAAATTGGTGAGTTTTCTCACTTTCAACTTTTGTTACGGTCTTTATTGTCAAATTGGTGATATTTTTCACTTGAAACTATTGAAATGGTTTTTATAGTGAAATTGGTGAGTTTTTTCTTTTGGAACTTTTGTCATGGTTTTATAGTGAAATTGGGGAGTTTTTCAACTTTGAACATTTTTATGAGTTTTTGAGTGAAATCGATGTGCTATTTAACATTGAACTTTTATTTCTGTTTTTATAGTGAAATTGTGAAATAGGCGAGTTTTTTTAACTTAGATCTTTTACTTTTGTTTTTATAGTGAAATTGCTGATTTTTTGACTTGGAATTTTTGTTATGGTTTTTATAGTGAAATTGGTGAGTTTTTTTAACTTTGAGCTGTTGTTATTGTTTATAGAATGAAATTTGTAATTTTTTTCACTTTGAACTTTTGTTATCGTCTTTTAAGTGAAATTGGTGAATTTTTTTTCACTTGGAACTTTTATTATGGTTTTTATAGTGAAATTGGTGAGTTTTTTGACTTGGAAATTTAGTAATGGTCTTTATAGTGAAATTGGTTAGCTTTTTAACTTGAAACTTTTGTAAATGGTCTTTATAGTGAAATTGGTGTGTTTTTTCACTTGGAACGTTTGGCATGGTTTTTATAGTGAAATTTGGTAGTTTTTCAACTTTGAACTTTTGTTATGAATTTAAGAGTGAAATTGGTGAGTTTTTAAAATCTGAACTTTTGTATTAGTCTTTGTTGTAAAATTGGTGATTTTTTTACTTGGATGTTTTGTAATGGTCTTTATAGTGAAATCGGAGAGTTTTTTCACTTTCAACTTTTGTTATGGTCTTTATAGTCAAATTCGTGATATTTTTAACTTGAAACTATTGGAATGGTCTTTATAGTGAAATTGGTGAGGTTTTTCTTTTGGAACTTTTGTCATGGTTTTATAGTGAAATTGGGGAGTTTTTCAACTTTGAACATTTTTATGAGTTTTTGAGTGAAATCTATGAGCTTTTTAACATTGAACTTTTATTTTGGTTTTTATAGTGAAATTGTGAAATAGGCGAGTTTTTTAAACTTAGATCTTTTATTTTTGTTTTTATAGTGAAATTGTTGATTTTTTGACTTGGAAATTTTGTTATAGTCTTTATAGTCAAATTGATGAGCTTTTTAACTTGAAACTTTTGTAAATGGTCTTTATAGTGAAATTGGTGAGTTTTTTCACTTGGAACGTTTGTCATGGTTTTTATAGTGAAGTTGGGTAGTTTTTAAACTTTGAACTTTTGTTATGAATTTAAGAGTGAAATTGGTGAGTTATTAAAATCTGAACTTTCGTAATGGTCTTTGTTGTGAAGTTGGTGATTTTTTGACTTGGATGTTCTGTAATGGTCTTTAAAATGAAATTGGTGAGTTTTCTCACTTTCAAGTTTTGTTACGGTCTTTATTGTCAAATTGGTGATATTTTTAACTTGAAACTATTGAAATGGTCTTTATAGTGAAATTGGTGAGTTTTTTCTTTTGGAACTTTTGTCATTGTTTTATAGTGAAATTGGGGAGTTTTTCAACTTTGAACATTTTTATGAGTTTTTGAGTGAAATCGATGTGCTATTTAATATTGAACTTTTATTTCTGTTTTTATAGTGAAATTGTGAAATAGGCGAGTTTTTTTAACTTATATCTTTTACTTTTGTTTTTATAGTGAAATTGCTGATTTTTAGACTTGGAATTTTTGTTATGGTTTTTATAGTGAAATTGGTGAGTTTTTTTTAACTTTGAGCTGTTGTTATTGTTTATAGAATGAAATTTGTAATTTTTTTCACTTTGAACTTTTGTTATGGTCTTTTAAGTGAAATTGGTGAATTTGTTTTCACTTGGAACTTTTATTATGGTTTTTATAGTGAAATTGGTGAGTTTTTTGACTTGGAAATTTAGTAATGGTCTTTATAGTGAAATTGGTTAGCTTTTTAACTTGAAACTTTTGTAAATGGTCTTTATAGTGAAATTGGTGAGTTTTTTCACTTGGAACGTTTGTCATGGTTTTTATAGTGAAATTTGGTAGTTTTTCAACTTTGAACTTTTGTTATGAATTTAAGAGTGAAATTGGTGAGTTTTTAAAATCTAAACTCTCGTAATGGTCTTTGTTGTAAAATTTGTGATTTTTTGACTTGGATGTTCTGTAATGGTCTTTATAATGAAATCGGTGAGTTTTTTCACTTTCAACTTTTGTTTTGATCTTTATTGTCAAATTGGTGATATTTTTAACTTGAAACTATTGAAATGGTCTTTATAGTGAAATTGGTGTGTTTTTTATTTTGGAACTTTTGTCATGGGGTTTATAGTGAAACTGGGGAGTTTTTCATATTTGAACATTTTTATGAGTTTTTAAGTGAAATCGATGAGCTTTTTAACATTGAACTTTTATTTTGGTTTTTATAGAGAAATTGTGAAATAGGCGAGTTTTTTTAACTTAGATCTTTTATTTTTGTTTTTATAGTGAAATTGCTGATTTTTTGACTTGGAAATTTTGTTATAGTCTTTATAGTGAAATTGGTGAGCTTTTTAACTTGAAACTTTTGTAAATGGTCTTTATAGTGAAATTGGTGAGTTTTTTTCACTTGGAACGTTTGTCATGGTTTTTATAATGAAGTTGGGTAGTTTCTCAACTTTGAACTTTTGTTATGAATTTAAGAGTGAAATTGGTGAGTTTTTAAAATCTGAACTCTCGTATTGGTCTTTGTTGTGAAGTTGGTGATTTTTTGACTTGGATGTTCTGTAATGGTCTTTAAAATGAAATTGGTGAGTTTTCTCACTTTCAAGTTTTGTTACGGTCTTTATTGTCAAATTGGTGATATTTTTAACTTGAAACTATTGAAATGGTCTTTATATTGAAATTGGTGAGTTTTTTCTTTTGGAACTTTTGTCATGGTTTTATAGTGAAATTGGGGAGTTTTTCAACTTTGAACATTTTTATGAGTTTTTGAGTGAAATCGATGTGCTATTTAACATTGAACTTTTATTTCTGTTTTTATAGTGAAATTGTGAAATAGGCGAGTTTTTTTAACTTAGATCTTTTACTTTTGTTTTTATAGTGAAATTGCTGATTTTTGGACTTGGAATTTTTGTTATGGTTTTTATAGTGAAATTGGTGAATTTTTTTAACTTTGAGCTGTTGTTATTGTTTATAGAATGAAATTTGTAATTTTTTTCACTTTGAACTTTTATTATGGTCTTTTAAGTGAAATTGGTGAATTTTTTTTCACTTGGAACTTTTATTATGGTTTTTATAGTGAAATTGGTGAGTTTTTTGACTTGGAAATTTAGTAATGGTCTTTATAGTGAAATTGGTTAGCTTTTTAACTTGAAACTTTTGTAAATGGTTTTTATAGTGAAATTGGTGAGTTTTTTCACTTGGAACGTTTGTCATGGTTTTTATAGTGAAATTTGGTAGTTTTTCAACTTTGAACTTTTGTTATGAATTTAAGAGTGAAATTGGTGAGTTTTTAAAATCTAAACTCTCGTAATGGTCTTTGTTGTAAAATTGGTGATTTTTTGACTTGGATGTTCTGTAATGGTCTTTATAATGAAATCGGTGAGTTTTTTCACTCTCAACTTTTGCTTTGATCTTTATAGTCAAATTGGTGATATTTTTAACTTGAAACTATTGAAATGGTCTTTATAGTGAAATTGGTGTGTTTTTTATTTTGGAACTTTTGTCATGGGTTTACAGTGAAATTGGGGAGTTTTTCAACTTTGAACATTTTTATGAGTTTTTGAGTGAAATCGATGAGCTTTTTAACATTGAACTTTTATTTTGGTTTTTATAGTGAAATTATGAAATAGGCGAGTTTTTTTAACTTAGATCTTTTATTTTTGTTTTTATAGTGAAATTGCTGATTTTTTGACATGGAAATTTTGTTATGGTCTTTATAGTGAAATTGGTGAGCTTTTTAACTTGAAACTTTTGTAAATGGTCTTTATAGTGAAATTGGTGAGTTTTTTCACTTGGAACGTTTGTCATGGTTTTTATAGTGAAGTTGGGTAGTTTTTAAACTTTGAACTTTTGTTATGAATTTAAGAGTGAAATTGGTGAGTTATTAAAATCTGAACTTTCGTAATGGTCTTTGTTGTGAAGTTGGTGATTTTTTGACTTGGATGTTCTGTAATGGTCTTTAAAATGAAATTGGTGAGTTTTCTCACTTTCAAGTTTTGTTACGGTCTTTATTGTCAAATTGGTGATATTTTTAACTTGAAACTATTGAAATGGTCTTTATAGTGAAATTGGTGAGTTTTTTCTTTTGGAACTTTTGTCATTGTTTTATAGTGAAATTGGGGAGTTTTTCAACTTTGAACATTTTTATGAGTTTTTGAGTGAAATCGATGTGCTATTTAATATTGAACTTTTATTTCTGTTTTTATAGTGAAATTGTGAAATAGGCGAGTTTTTTTAACTTAGATCTTTTTCTTTTGTTTTTATAGTGAAATTGTTGATTTTTTAACTTGGAAATTTTGTTATGGTTTTTATATTGAAATTGGTGAGTTTTTTTTAACTTTGAGCTGCTGTTATTGTTTATAGAATCAAATTTGTGATTTTTTTTTTCACTTTGAACTTTTGTTATGGTCTTTTAAGTGAAATTGGTGAGTTTTTTTTCACTTGGTACTTTTATTATGGTTTTTATAGTGAAATTGGTGAGTTTTTTGACTTGGAAATTTAGTAATGGTCTTTATAGTGAAATTGGTGAGCTTTTTAACTTGAAACTTTTGTAAATGGTCTTTATTGTGAAATTGGTGAGTTTTTTCACTTGGAACGTTTGTCATGGTTTTTATAGTGAAATTCGGTAGTTTTTCAACTTTGAACTTTTGTTATGAATTTAAGAGTGAAATTGGTGAGTTTTTAAAATCTAAACTCTCGTAATGGTCTTTGTTGTAAAATTGGTGATTTTTTGACTTGGATGTTCTGTAATGGTCTTTATAATGAAATCGGTGAGTTTTTTCACTCTCAACTTTTGTTTTGATCTTTATAGTCAAATTGGTGATATTTTTAACTTGAAACTATTGAAATGGTCTTTATAGTGAAATTGGTGTGTTTTTTATTTTGGAACTTTTGTCATGGGTTTACAGTGAAATTGGGGAGTTTTTCAACTTTGAACATTTTTATGAGTTTTTGAGTGAAATCGATGAGCTTTTTAACATTGAACTTTTATTTTGGTTTTTATAGTGAAATTATGAAATAGGCGAGTTTTTTTAACTTAGATCTTTTATTTTTGTTTTTATAGTGAAATTGCTGATTTTTTGACATGGAAATTTTGTTATGGTCTTTATAGTGAAATTTGTGAGCTTTTTAACTTGAAACTTTTGTAAATGGTCTTTATAGTGAAATTGGTGAGTTTTTTTCACTTGGAACGTTTGTCATGGTTTTTATAGTGAAGTTGGGTAGTTTTTCAACTTTGAACTTTTGTTATGAATTTCAGAGTGAAATTGGTGAGTTTTTAAAATCTGAACTCTCGTAATGGTCTTTGTTGTGAAGTTGCTGATTTTTTGACATGGAAATTTTGTTATGGTCTTTATAGTGAAATTTGTGAGCTTTTTAACTTGAAACTTTTGTAAATGGTCTTTATAGTGAAATTTTTATGAGTTTTTGAGTGAAATCGATGTGCTATTTAACATTGAACTTTTATTTCTGTTTTTATAGTGAAATTGTGAAATAGGCGAGTTTTTTTAACTTAGATCTTTTTCTTTTGTTTTTATAGTGAAATTGTTGATTTTTTAACTTGGAAATTTTGTTATGGTTTTTATATTGAAATTGGTGAGTTTTTTTTAACTTTGAGCTGCTGTTATTGTTTATAGAATCAAATTTGTGATTTTTTTTTCACTTTGAACTTTTGTTATGGTCTTTTAAGTGAAATTGGTGAGTTTTTTTTTCACTTGGTACTTTTATTATGGTTTTTATAGTGAAATTGGTGAGTTTTTTGACTTGGAAATTTAGTAATGGTCTTTATAGTGAAATTGGTGAGCTTTTTAACTTGAAACTTTTGTAAATGGTCTTTATTGTGAAATTGGTGAGTTTTTTCACTTGGAACGTTTGTCATGGTTTTTATAGTGAAATTCGGTAGTTTTTCAACTTTGAACTTTTGTTATGAATTTAAGAGTGAAATTGGTGAGTTTTTAAAATCTAAACTCTCGTAATGGTCTTTGTTGTAAAATTGGTGATTTTTTGACTTGGATGTTCTGTAATGGTCTTTATAATGAAATCGGTGAGTTTTTTCACTCTCAACTTTTGTTTTGATCTTTATAGTCAAATTGGTGATATTTTTAACTTGAAACTATTGAAATGGTCTTTATAGTGAAATTGGTGTGTTTTTTATTTTGGAACTTTTGTCATGGGTTTACAGTGAAATTGGGGAGTTTTTCAACTTTGAACATTTTTATGAGTTTTTGAGTGAAATCGATGAGCTTTTTAACATTGAACTTTTATTTTGGTTTTTATAGTGAAATTATGAAATAGGCGAGTTTTTTTAACTTAGATCTTTTATTTTTGTTTTTATAGTGAAATTGCTGATTTTTTGACATGGAAATTTTGTTATGGTCTTTATAGTGAAATTTGTGAGCTTTTTAACTTGAAACTTTTGTAAATGGTCTTTATAGTGAAATTGGTGAGTTTTTTTCACTTGGAACGTTTGTCATGGTTTTTATAGTGAAGTTGGGTAGTTTTTCAACTTTGAACTTTTGTTATGAATTTCAGAGTGAAATTGGTGAGTTTTTAAAATCTGAACTCTCGTAATGGTCTTTGTTGTGAAGTTGCTGATTTTTTGACATGGAAATTTTGTTATGGTCTTTATAGTGAAATTTGTGAGCTTTTTAACTTGAAACTTTTGTAAATGGTCTTTATAGTGAAATTTTTATGAGTTTTTGAGTGAAATCGATGTGCTATTTAACATTGAACTTTTATTTCTGTTTTTATAGTGAAATTGTGAAATAGGCGAGTTTTTTTAACTTAGATCTTTTTCTTTTGTTTTTATAGTGAAATTGTTGATTTTTTAACTTGGAAATTTTGTTATGGTTTTTATATTGAAATTGGTGAGTTTTTTTTAACTTTGAGCTGCTGTTATTGTTTATAGAATCAAATTTGTGATTTTTTTTTCACTTTGAACTTTTGTTATGGTCTTTTAAGTGAAATTGGTGAGTTTTTTTTTCACTTGGTACTTTTATTATGGTTTTTATAGTGAAATTGGTGAGTTTTTTGACTTGGAAATTTAGTAATGGTCTTTATAGTGAAATTGGTGAGCTTTTTAACTTGAAACTTTTGTAAATGGTCTTTATTGTGAAATTGGTGAGTTTTTTCACTTGGAACGTTTGTCATGGTTTTTATAGTGAAATTCGGTAGTTTTTCAACTTTGAACTTTTGTTATGAATTTAAGAGTGAAATTGGTGAGTTTTTAAAATCTAAACTCTCGTAATGGTCTTTGTTGTAAAATTGGTGATTTTTTGACTTGGATGTTCTGTAATGGTCTTTATAATGAAATCGGTGAGTTTTTTCACTCTCAACTTTTGTTTTGATCTTTATAGTCAAATTGGTGATATTTTTAACTTGAAACTATTGAAATGGTCTTTATAGTGAAATTGGTGTGTTTTTTATTTTGGAACTTTTGTCATGGGTTTACAGTGAAATTGGGGAGTTTTTCAACTTTGAACATTTTTATGAGTTTTTGAGTGAAATCGATGAGCTTTTTAACATTGAACTTTTATTTTGGTTTTTATAGTGAAATTATGAAATAGGCGAGTTTTTTTAACTTAGATCTTTTATTTTTGTTTTTATAGTGAAATTGCTGATTTTTTGACATGGAAATTTTGTTATGGTCTTTATAGTGAAATTGGTGAGCTTTTTAATTTGAAACTTTTGTAAATGGTCTTTATAGTGAAATTGGTGAGTTTTTTTCACTTGGAACGTTTGTCATGGTTTTTATAGTGAAGTTGGGTAGTTTTTCAACTTTGAACTTTTGTTATGAATTTAAGAGTGAAATTGGTGAGTTTTTAAAATCTGAACTTTCGTAATGGTCTTTGTTGTGAAGTTGGTGATTTATTGACTTGGATGTTCTGTAATGGTCTTTATAGTGAAATCGGTGAGTTTTTTCACTTTCAAGTTTTGTTACGGTCTTTATTGTCAAATTGGTGATATTTTTAACTTGAAACTATTGAAATGGTTTTATATTGAAATTGGTGAGTTTTTTGACTTGGAACTTTTGTCATGGTTTTATTGTGAAATTGGGGAGTTTTTCAAATTTGAACATTTTTATGAGTTTTTGAGTGAATTCGATGTGCTATTTAACATTGAACTTTTATTTCTGTTTTTATAGTGAAATTGTGAAATAGGCGAGTTTTTTTAACTTAGATCTTTTTCTTTTGTTTTTATAGTGAAATTGTTGATTTTTAACTTGGAAATTTTGTTATGGTTTTTATATTGCAATTGGTGAGTTTTTTTTAACTTTGAGCTGCTGTTATTGTTTATAGAATCAAATTTGTGATTTTTTTTTTCACTTTGAACTTTTGTTATGGTCTTTTAAGTGAAATTGGTGAGTTTTTTTTCACTTGGTACTTTTATTATGGTTTTTATAGTGAAATTGGTGAGTTTTTTGACTTGGAAATTTAGTAATGGTCTTTATAGTGAAATTGGTGAGCTTTTTAACTTGAAACTTTTGTAAATGGTCTTTATTGTGAAATTGGTGAGTTTTTTCACTTGGAACGTTTGTCATGGTTTTATAGTGAAATTCGGTAGTTTTTCAACTTTGAACTTTTGTTATGAATTTAAGAGTGAAATTGGTGAGTTTTTAAAATCTAAACTCTCATAATGGTCTTTGTTGTAAAATTGGTGATTTTTTGACTTGGATGTTCTATAATGGTCTTTATAATGAAATCGGTGAGGGAGTTTTTCAACTTTGAACATTTTTATGAGTTTTTGAGTGAAATCGATGTGCTATTTAACGTTGAACTTTTATTTCTGTTTTTATAGTGAAATTGTGAAATAGGCGAGTTTTTTAACTTAGATCTTTTACTTTTGTTTTTATAGTGAAATTGCTTTTGTTATGGTTTTTATAGTGAAATTGGTGAGTTTTTTTTAACTTTGCGCTGTTGTTATTGTTTATAGAATGAAACTTGTGATTTTTTTCACTTTGAACTTTTGTTATGGTCTTTTAAGTGAAATTGGTGAATTTTTTTTCGCTTGGAACTTTTATTATGGTTTTTATAGTGAAATTGGTGAGTTTTTTGACTTGGAAATTTAGTAATGGTCTTTATAGTGAAATTGGTGAGCTTTTTAACTTGAAACTTTTGTAAATGGTCTTTATAGTGAAATTGGTGAGTTTTTTTTTCACTTGGAACGTTTGTCATGGTTTTTATAGTGAAATTTGGTAGTTTTTCAACTTTGAACTTTTGTTATGAATTTAAGAATGAAATTGGTGAGTTTTTTAAATCTAAACTCTCGTAATGGTCTTTGTTGTAAAATTGGTGATTTTTTGACTTTGATGTTCTGTAATGGTCTTTATAATGAAATCGGTGAGTTTTTACACTCTCAACTTTTCTTTTGATCTTTATAGTCAAATTGGTGATATTTTTAACTTGAAACTATTGAAATGGTCTTTATAGTGAAATTGGTGTGTTTTTTCTTTTGGAACTTTTGTCATGGTTTTATAGTGAAATTGGGGAGTTTTTCAACTTTGAACATTTTTATGAGTGTTTGAGTGAAATCGATGTGCTATTTAACATTGAACTTTTATTTCTGTTTTTATAGTGAAATTGTGAAATAGGCG
Source organism: Lathyrus sativus (assembly GCA_963859935.3). Lineage (NCBI taxonomy): Eukaryota > Viridiplantae > Streptophyta > Magnoliopsida > Fabales > Fabaceae > Lathyrus > Lathyrus sativus. The sequence continues at coordinate 260,030,350 of OZ012738.1, forward strand.
AGTTTTTTTAACTTAGATCTTTTACTTTTGTTTTTATAGTGAAATTGCTGATTTTTTGACTTGGAATTTTTGTTATGGTTTTTATAATGAAATTGGTGAGTTTTTTTTAACTTTGCGCTGTTGTTATTGTTTATAGAATGAAATTTGTGATTTTTTTCACTTTGAACTTTTGTTATGGTCTTTTAAGTGAAATTAGTGAATTTTTTTTCACTTGGAACTTTTATTATGGTTTTTATAGTGAAATTGGTGAGTTTTTTGACTTGGAAATTTAGTAATGGTCTTTATAGTGAAATTGGTGAGCTTTTTAACTTGAAACTTTTGTAAATGGTGTTTATAGTGAAATTGGTGAGTTTTTTTTTCACTTGGAACGTTTGTCATGGTTTTTATAGTGAAATTTGGTAGTTTTTCATCTTTGAACTTTTGTTATGAATTTAAGAGTGAAATTGGTGAGTTTTTTAAATCTAAACTCTCGTAATGGTCTTTGTTGTAAAATTGGTGATTTTTTGACTTGGATGTTCTGTAATGGTCTTTATAATGAAATCGGTGAGTTTTTTCACTCTCAACTTTTGTTTTGATCTTTATAGTCAAATTGGTGATATTTTTAACTTGAAACTATTGAAATGGTCTTTATAGTGAAATTGGTGTGTTTTTTATTTTGGAACTTTTGTCATGGGTTTACAGTGAAATTGGGGAGTTTTTCTACTTTGAACATTTTTATGAGTTTTTGAGTGAAATCGATGAGCTTTTTAACATTGAACTTTTATTTTGGTTTTTATAGTGAAATTGTGAAATAGGCGAGTTTTTTTAACTTTGATCTTTTATTTTTGTTTTTATAGTGAAATTGATGATTTTTTGACTTGGAAATTTTGTTATGGTCTTTATAGTGAAATTGGTGAGCTTTTTAACTTGAAACTATTGTAAATGGTCTTTATAGTGAAATTGGTGAGTTTTTTTTCACTTGGAACGTTTGTCATGGTTTTTATAATGAAATTTGGTAGTTTTTCAACTTTGAACTTTTGTTATGAATTTAAGAGTTAAATTGGTGAGTTTTTAAAATCTGAACTCTCGTATTGGTCTTTGTTGTAAAATTGGTGATTTTTTGACTTGGATGTTCTGTAATGGTCTTTATAATGAAATCGGTGAGTTTTTTCACTCTCAACTTTTGTTTTGATCTTTATAGTCAAATTGGTGATATTTTTAACTTGAAACTATTGAAATGGTCTTTATAGTGAAATTGGTGAGTTTTTTCTTTTGGAACTTTTGTCATGGTTTTATAGTGAAATTGGGGAGTTTTTCAACTTTGAACATTTTTATGAGTTTTTGAGTGAAATCAATGAGCTTTTTAACATTGAACTTTTATTTGGGTTTTTATAGTGAAATTGTGAAATAGGCGAGTGTTTTTAACTTAGATCTTTTATTATGGTTTTTATATTGAAATTGGTGAGTTTTTTTACTTGGAAATTTTGTAATGGTCTTTATAGTGAAATTGGTGAGCTTTTTAAATTGAAACTTTTGTAAATGGTCTTTTTAGTGAAATTGGTGAATTTTTTTTTCACTTGGAACGTTTGTCATGGTTTTTAATAGTGAAATTTGGTAGTTTTTCAACTTTGAACTTTTGTTATGAATTTAAGAGTGAAATTGGTGAGTTTTTAAAATCTGAACTCTCGTAATGGTCTTTGTTGTAAAATTGGTGATTTTTTGACTTGGATGTTCTGTCATGGTCTTTAAAATGAAATTGGTGAGTTTTCTCACTTTCAACTTTTGTTACGGTCTTTATTGTCAAATTGGTGATATTTTTAACTTGAAACTATTGAAATGGTCTTTATAGTGAAATTGGTGAGTTTTTTCTTTTGGAACTTTTGTTATGGTTTTATAGTGAAATTGGGGAGTTTTTCAACTTTGAACATTTTTATAAGTTTCTGAGTGAAATCAATGAGCTTTTTAACATTGAACTTTTATTTGGGTTTTTATAGTGAAATTGTGAAATAGGCGAGTTTTTTTAACTTAGATCTTTTATTTTTGTTTTTATAGTGATATTGCTGATTTTTTGACTTGGAAATTTTGTAATGGTCTTTATAATGAAATTGGTGAGCTTTTTAACTTGAAACTGTTGTAAATGGTCTTTATAGTGAAATTGGTGAGTTTTTTTCACTTGGAACGTTTGTCATTGCTTTTATAGTGAAATTGGGTAGTTTTTCAACTTTGAACTTTTGTTGTGAATTTAAGAGTGAAATTGGTGAGTTTTTAAAATCTGAACTCTCGTAATGGTCTTTGTTGTGAAATTGGTGATTTTTTGACTTGGATGTTCAGTAATGGTCTTTAAAATGAAATTGGTGAGTTTTCTCACTTTCAACTTTTGTTACGGTCTTTATTGTCAAATTGGTGATATTTTTAACTTGAAACTATTGAAATGGTCTTTATAGTGAAATTGGTGAGTTTTTTGTTTTGGAACTTTTGTCATGGTTTTATAGTGAAATTGGGGAGTTTTTCAACTTTGAACATTTTTATGAGTTTTTGAGTGAAATCGATGTGCTATTTAACACTGAACTTTTATTTCTGTTTTTATAGTGAAATTGTGAAATAGGCGAGTTTTTTTAAGTTAGATCTTTTACTTTTGTTTTTATAGTGAAATCGCTGATTTTTTGACTTGGAATTTTTGTTATGGTTTTTATAGTGAAATTGGTGAGTTTTTTTTAACTTTGAGCTGCTGTTATTGTTTATAGAATAAAATTTGTGATTTTTTTCACTTTGAACTTTTGTTATGGTCTTTTAAGTGAAATTGGTGAATTTTTTTTCACTTGGAACTTTTATTATGGTTTTTATAGTGAAATTTGTGAGTTTTTTGACTTGGAAATTTAGTAATGGTCTTTATAGTGAAATTGGTGAGCTTTTTAACTTGAAACTTTTGTAAATGGTCTTTATAGTGAAATTGGTGAGTTTTTTTCACTTGGAACGTTTGTCATGGTTTTTATAGTGAAATTTGGTAGTTTTTAAACTTTGAACTTTTGTTATGAATTTAAGAGTGAAATTGGTGAATTTTTAAAATCTGAACTCTCGTAATGGTCTTTGTTGTGAAATTGGTGATTTTTTGACTTGGTTGTTCTGTAATGGTCTTTAAAATGAAATTGGTGAGTTTTCTCACTTTCAACTTTTGTTACGGTCTTTATTGTCAAATTGGTGATATTTTTAACTTGAAAATATTGAAATGGTCTTTATAGTGAAATTGGTGAGTTTTTTCTTTTGGAACTTTTGTCATGGTTTTATAGTGAAATTGGGGAGTTTTTCAACTTTGAACATTTTTATGAGTGAAATCGATGTGCTATTTAACATTGAACTTTTATTTCTGTTTTTATAGTGAAATTGTGAAATAGGCGAGTTTTTTTAAACTTAGCTCTTTTACTTTTGTTTTTATAGTGAAATCGCTGATTTTTTGACTTGGAATTTTTGTTATGGTTTTTATAGTGAAATTGGTGAGTTTTTTTAACTTTGAGCTGCTGTTATTGTTTATAGAATGAAATTTGGGATTTTTTTCACTTTGAACTTTTGTTATGGTCTTTTAAGTGAAATTGGTGAATTTTTTTTCACTTGGAACTTTTATTATGGTTTTTATAGTGAAATTGGTGAGTTTTTTTACTTGGAAATTTAGTAATGGTCTTTATAGTGAAATTGGTGAGCTTTTTAACTTGAAAATTTTGTAAATGGTCTTTATAGTGAGATTGGTGAGTTTTTTTCACTTGGAACGTTTGTCATGGTTTTTATAGTGAAATTTGGTAGTTTTTCAACTTTGAACTTTTGTTATGAATTTAAGAGTGAAATTGGTGAGTTTTTAAAATCTGAACTCTCGTAATGGTCTTTGTTGTGAAATTGGTGATTTTTTGACTTGGATGTTTTGTAATGGTCTTTATAGTGAAATCGGTGAGTTTTTTCACTTTCAACTTTTGTTATGGTCTTTATAGTCAAATTCGTTATATTTTTAACTTGAAACTATTGAAATGCTCTTTATAGTGAAATTGGTGAGTTTTTTCTTTAGGAACTTTTGTCATGGTTTTATAGTGACATTGGGGAGTTTTTCAACTTTGAACATTTTTATGAGTTTTTGAGTGAAATCAATGAGCTTTTTAACATTGAACTTTTATTTGGGTTTTTATAGTGAAATTGTGAAAAAGGCGAGTGTTTTTAACTTAGATCTTTTATTTTTGTTTTTATAGTGAAATTGCTGATTTTTTTACTTGGAAATTTTGTAATGGTCTTTATAGTGAAATTGGTTAGCTTTTTAAATTGAAACTTTTGTAAATGGTCTTTATAGTGAAATTGGTGAGTTTTTTTCACTTGGAACGTTTGTCATGGTTTTTAATAGTGAAATTTGGTAGTTTTTCAACTTTGAACTTTTGTTATGAATTTAAGAGTGAAATTGGTGAGTTTTTAAAATCTGAACTCTCGTATTGGTCTTTGTTGTAAAATAGGTGATTTTTTGACTTGGATGTTTTGTAATGATGGTCTTTATAGTGAAATCGGTGAGTTTTTTCACTTTCAACTTTTGTTATGGTCTTTATAGTCAAATTAGTGATATTTTTAACTTGAATCTATTGGAATGGTCTTTATAGTGAAATTGGTGAGTTTTTTCTTTTGGAAATCTTGTCATGGTTTTATAGTGAAATTGGGGAGTTTTTCAACTTTGAACATTTTTATGAGTTTTTGAGTGAAATCAATGAGCTTTTTAACATTGAACTTTTATTTGGGTTTTTATAGTGAAATTGTGAAATAGGCGAGTTTTTTTAACATAGATATTTTATTTTTGTTTTTATAGTGAAATTGCTGATTTTTTGACTTGGAAATTTTGTAATGGTCTGTATAGTGAAATTGGTGAGGTTTTTTCACTTGGAACGTTTGTCATGGTTTTTTTAGTGAAATTGGGTAGTTTTTCAACTTTGAACTTTTGTTATGAATATAAGAGTGAAATTGGTGAGTTTTTAAAATTTGAACTCTCGTAATGGTCTTTGTTGTGAAATTGGTGATTTTTTGACTTGGTTGTTCTGTAATGGTCTTTAAAATGAAATTGGTGAGTTTTCTCACTTTCAACTTTTGTTACGGTCTTTATTGTCAAATTGGTGATATTTTTAACTTGAAACTATTGAAATGGTCTTTATAGTGAAATTGGTGAGTTTTTTCTTTTGGAACTTTTGTCATGGTTTTATAGTGAAATTGGGGAGTTTTTCAACTTTGAACATTTTTATGAGTTTTTGAGTGAAATCGATGTGCGATTTAACATTGAACTTTTATTTCTGTTTTTATAGTGAAATTTTGAAATAGGCGAGTTTTTTAAACTTAGATCTTTTACTTTTGTTGTTATAGTGAAATCGTTGATCTTTTGACTTGGAATTTTTGTTATGGTTTTTATAGTGAAATTGGTGAGTTTTTTTTTAACTTTGAGCTGCTGTTATTGTTTATAGAATGAAATTTGTGATTTTTTTCACTTTGAACTTTTGTTATGGTCTTTTAAGTGAAATTGGTGAATTTTTTTTCACTTGGAACTTTTATTATGGTTTTTATAGTGAAATTGGTGAGTTTTTTTACTTGGAAATTTAGTAATGGTCTTTATAGTGAAATTGGAGAGCTTTTTAACTTGAAACTTTTGTAAATGGTCTTTATAGTGAAATTGGTGAGTTTTTTTCACTTGGAACGTTTGTCATGGTTTTTATAGTGAAATTTGGTAGTTTTTCAACTTTGAACTTTTGTTATGAATTTAAGAGTGAAATTCGTGAGTTTTTAAAATCTGAACTCTCGTAATGGTCTTTGTTGTGAAATTGGTGATTTTTTGACTTGGATGTTTTGTAATGGTCTTTATAGTGAAATCGGTGAGTTTTTTCACTTTCAACTTTTGTTATGGTCTTTATAGTCAAATTCGTGATATTTTTAACTTGAAACTATTGAAATGCTCTTTATAGTGAAATTGGTGAGTTTTTTCTTTTGGATCTTTTGTCATGGTTTTATAGTGAAATTGGGGAGTTTTTCAACTTTGAACATTTTTATGAGTTTTTGAGTGAAATCAATGAGCTTTTTAACATTGAACTTTTATTTGGGTTTTTATAGTGAAATTGTGAAATAGGCGAGTGTTTTTAACTTAGATCTTTTATTTTTTTTTTATAGTGAAATTGCTGATTTTTTTACTTGGAAATTTTGTAATGGTCTTTATAGTGAAATTGGTGAGCTTTTTAAATTGATACTTTTGTAAATGGTCTTTATAGTGAAATTGGTGAGTTTTTTTCACTTGGAACGTTCGTCATGGTTTTTAATAGTGAAATTTGGTAGTTTTTCAACTTTGAACTTTTGTTATGAATTTAAGAGTGAAATTGGTGAGTTTTTAAAATCTGAACTCTCGTATTGGTCTTTGTTGTAAAATTGGTGATTTTTTGACTTGGATGTTTTGTAATGATGGTCTTTATAGTGAAATCGGTGAGTTTTTTCACTTTCAACTTTTGTTATGGTCTTTATAGTCAAATTGGTGATATTTTTAACTTGAATCTATTGGAATGGTCTTTATAGTGAAATTGGTGAGTTTTTTCTTTTGGAAATCTTGTCGTGGTTTTATAGTGAAATTGGGGAGTTTTTCAACTTTGAACATTTTTATGATTTTTTGAGTGAAATCAATGAGCTTTTTAACATTGAACTTTTATTGGGGTTTTTATAGTGAAATTGTGAAATAGGCGAGTTTTTTTAACATAGATATTTTATTTTTGTTTTTATAGTGAAATTGCTGATTTTTTGACTTGGAAATTTTGTAATGGTCTGTATAGTGAAATTGGTGAGGTTTTTTCACTTGGAACGTTTGTCATGGTTTTTTTAGTGAAATTGGGTAGTTTTTCAACTTTGAACTTTTGTTATGAATATAAGAGTGAAAATGGTGAATTTTTAAAATCTGAACTCTCGTAATGGTCTTTGTTGTGAAATTGGTGATTTTTTGACTTGGTTGTTCTGTAATGGTCTTTAAAATGAAATTGGTGAGTTTTCTCACTTTCAACTTTTGTTACGGTCTTTATTGTCAAATTGGTGATATTTTTAACTTGAAACTATTGAAATGGTATTTATAGTGAAATTGGTGAGTTTTTTCTTTTGGAACTTTTGTCATGGTTTTATAGTGAAATTGGGGAGTTTTTCAACTTTGAACATTTTTATGAGTTTTTGAGTGAAATCGATGTGCTATTTAACATTGAACTTTTATTTCTGTTTTTATAGTGAAATTTTGAAATAGGCGAGTTTTTTAAACTTAGATCTTTTACTTTTGTTGTTATAGTGAAATCGCTGATTTTTTGACTTGGAATTTTTGTTATGGTTATTATAGTGAAATTGGTGAGTTTTTTTTAACTTTGAGCTGCTGTTATTGTTTATAGAATGAAATTTGTGATTTTTTTCACTTTGAACTTTTGTTATGGTCTTTTAAGTGAAATTGGTGAATTTTTTTTCACTTGGAACTTTTATTATGGTTTTTATAGTGAAATTGGTGAGTTTTTTTACTTGGAAAGTTAGTAATGGTCTTTATAGTGAAATTGGAGAGCTTTTTAACTTGAAACTTTTGTAAATGGTCTTTATAGTGAAATTGGTGAGTTTTTTTCACTTGGAACGTTTGTCATGGTTTTTATAGTGAAATTGGGTAGTTTTTCAACTTTGAACTTTTGTTATGAATATAAGAGTGAAATTGGTGAGTTTTTAAAATCTGAACTCTCGTAATGGTCTTTGTTATGAAATTGGTAATTTTTTGACTTGGATGTTCTGTAATGGTCTTTAAAATGAAATTGGTGAGTTTTCTCACTTTCAACTTTTGTTACGGTCTTTATTGTCAAATTGGTGATATTTTTAACTTGAAACTATTGAAATTGTCTTTTAAGTGAAATTGGTGAGTTTTTTCTTTTGGAACTTTTGTCATGGTTTTATAGTGAAATTGGGGAGTTTTTCAACTTTGAACACTTTTATGAGTTTTTGAGTGAAATCGATGTGCTATTTAATATTGAACTTTTATTTCTGGTTTTATAGTGAGATTGTGAAATAGGCGAGTTGTTGTTATTGTTTATAGAATGAAATTTGTGATTTTTTTCACTTTGAACTTTTGTTATGGTCTTTTAAGTGAAATTGGTGAATTTTTTTTCACTTGGAACTTTTATTATGGTTTTTATAGTGAAATTGGTGAGTTTCTTGACTTGGAAATTTAGTTTTGGTCTTTATAGTGAAATTGGTGAGCTTTTTAAGTTGAAACTTTTGTAAATGGTCTTTATAGTGAAATTGGTGAGTTTTTTTACTTGGAAATTTAGTAATGGTCTTTATAGTGAAATTGGAGAGCTTTTTAACTTGAAACTTTTGTAAATGGTCTTTATAGTGAAATTGGTGAGTTTTTTTCACTTGTAACGTTTGTCATGGTTTTTATAGTGAAATTTGGTAGTTTTTCAACTTTGAACTTTTGTTATGAATTTAAGAGTGAAATTCGTGAGTTTTTAAAATCTGAACTCTCGTAATGGTCTTTGTTGTGAAATTCGTGATTTTTTGACTTGGATGTTTTGTAATGGTCTTTATAGTGAAATCGGTGAGTTTTTTCACTTTCAACTTTTGTTATGGTCTTTATAGTCAAATTCGTGATATTTTTAACTTGAAACTATTGAAATGCTCTTTATAGTGAAATTGGTGGGTGTTTTCTTTTGGATCTTTTGTCATGGTTTTATAGTAAAATTGGGGAGTTTTTCAACTTTGAACATTTTTATGAGTTTTTTAGTGAAATCAATGAGCTTTTTAACATTGAACTTTTATTTGGGTTTTTATAGTGAAATTGTGAAATAGGCGAGTGTTTTTAACTTAGATCTTTTATTTTTTTTTTATAGTGAAATTGCTGATTTTTTTACTTGGAAATTTTGTAATGGTCTTTATAGTGAAATTGGTGAGCTTTTTAAATTGAAACTTTTGTAAATGGTCTTTATAGTGAAATTGGTGAGTTTTTTTCACTTGGAACGTTTGTCATGGTTTTTAATAGTGAAATTTGGTAGTTTTTCAACTTTGAACTTTTGTTATGAATTTAAGAGTGAAATTGGTGAGTTTTTAAAATCTGAACTCTCGTATTGGTCTTTGTTGTAAAATTGGTGATTTTTTGACTTGGATGTTTTGTAATGGTCTTTATAGTGAAATCGGTGAGTTTTTTCACTTTCAACTTTTGTTATGGTCTTTATAGTCAAATTGGTGATATTTTTAACTTGAAACTATTGGAATGGTCTTTATAGTGAAATTGGTGAGTTTTTTCTTTTGGAAATTTTGTCATGTTTTTATAGTGAAATTGGGGAGTTTTTTACCTTTGAACATTTTTATGAGTTTTTGAGTGAAATCAATGAGTTTTTTAACATTGAACTTTTATTTGGGTTTTTATAGTGAAATTGTGAAATAGACGAGTTTTTTTAACTTAGATATTTTATTTTTGTTTTTATAGTGAAATTGCTGATTTTTTGACTTGGAAATTTTGTAATGGTCTGTATAGTGAAATTGGTGAGCTTTTTAACTTGAAACTTTTGTAAATGGTCTTTATAGTGAAATTGGTGAGGTTTTTTCACTTGGAACGTTTGTCATGGTTTTTATAGTGAAATTGGGTAGTTTTTAAACTTTGAACTTTTGTTATGAATATAAGAGTGAAATTGGTGAGTTTTTAAAATCTGAACTCTCATAATGGTCTTTGTTGTGAAATTGATGATTTTTTAACTTGGTTGTTCTGTAATGGTCTTTAAAATGAAATTGGTGAGTTTTCTCACTTTCAACTTTTGTTACGGTCTTTATTGTCAAATTGGTGATATTTTTAACTTGAAACTATTGAAATGGTCTTTATAGTGAAATTGGTGAGTTTTTTCTTTTGGAACTTTTGTCATGGTTTTATAGTGAAATTCGGGAGTTTTTCAACTTTGAACATTTTTATGAGTTTTTGAGTGAAATCAATGAGCTTTTTAACACTGAACTTTTATTTGGGTTTTTATAGTGAAATTGTGAAATAGGCGAGTGTTTTTAACTTAGATCTTTTATTTTTGTTTTTATAGTGAAATTGCTGATTTTTTTACTTGGAAATTTTGTAATGGTCTTTATAGTGAAATTGGTGAGCTTTTTAAATTGAAACTTTTGTAAATGGTCTTTATAGTGAAATTGGTGAGTTTTTTTCACTTGGAACGTTTGTCATGGTTTTTAATAGTGAAATTTGGTAGTTTTTCAACTTTGAACTTTTGTTATGAATTTAAGAGTGAAATTGGTGAGTTTTTAAAATCGGAACTCTCGTATTGGTCTTTGTTGTAAAATTGGTGATTTTTTGACTTGGATGTTTTGTAATGGTCTTTATAGTGAAATCGGTGAGTTTTTTCACTTTCAACTTTTGTTATGGTCTTTATAGTCAAATTGGTGATATTTTTAACTTGAAACTATTGGAATGGTCTTTATAGTGAAATTGGTGAGTTTTTTCGTTTGGAAATTTTGTCATGGTTTTATAGTGAAATTGGAGAGTTTTTTACATTTGAACATTTTTATGAGTTTTTGAGTGAAATCAATGAGCTTTTTAACATTGAACTTTTATTTGGGTTTTTATAGTGAAATTGTGAAATAGGCGAGTTTTTTTAACTTAGATATTTTATTTTTGTTTTTATAGTGAAATTGCTGATTTTTTGACTTGGAAATTTTGTAATGGTCTGTATAGTGAAATTGGTGACCTTTTTAACTTGAAACTTTTGTAAATGGTTTTTATAGTGAAATTGGTGAGGTTTTTTCACTTGGAACGTTTGTCATGGTTTTTATAGTGAAATTGGGTAGTTTTTCAACTTTGAACTTTTGTTATGAATATAAGAGTGAAATTGGTGAGTTTTTAAAATCTGAACTCTCGTAATGGTCTTTGTTATGAAATTGGTGATTTTTTGACTTGGATGTTCTGTAATGGTCTTTAAAATGAAATTGGTGAGTTTTCTCACTTTCAACCTGTAACATCCTAATTTTTCCATACACTAAATAATATATCTAGTTAGATTTGAGATTTTAACAATGCTAGTTATTAAAAATTAAATGTTGAAACTAACACTTATAATAATTAATTTATTAATTAATTACTTTTTATATTTATTACTTTTATTCTTCAATTTGAATATCATCGTTTCATTTTATAAACTAAACTTTGAAATTTAAATTGGTACTTAAAACCCTTAACTTTAAGTTAATTAATTATTCATATTATTATTATCATTATTGTTGTTCTTGTTTTGTTATTATTAATTGATTTTATTTTATTTGAATATTATCATTTTACTCTATAAACCAATTAATAAATAAAATAATCTTAAGACAATAAAAATATCAAATAACTATCCTTTTTACTATTTTTATTATTATTAATATTATTAACATTTTACTTTTTATAAAAGAAATATATATCTCATTTTCTATTAATATCCTACATAATATTATGTCATGAAATCAAGCTCCCATACCTTTGTCATAAATTATTTTCACAAAGTCATACTAGAACACCTAAAGCACTATTGATGAAAGATTAGTAAATATTTGATAGAGACATATTTACTAGCAAGAGTTGAAAAGTTGGAAGGTATGGGCAAAAGATGATAAATTATGTTATTTTAATATTTTACAACTAGTATAAATAGGGGTCTCTTCCACCCCATTTTCATTCATTCATTCACAAATCATCTTTCTTACTTCTTTACTTCTTTCCTTCTCTAATTTCTTCATATAGCAATATTAGTTTTAGTTATCGAAGTTCCCACGATATCGGTTCGTAACCTTTAGAGTATTTTGTGGTAAAAGTTCTTCTAAAGTTTCAAGGGAGTTTTATACGTCAAAGTTCTGCCCAAATCATTTTCATAAGTAATCGGTAAGCCGTTATAATGTCCATTTTATTTTAATTATATTATTTTAATTATGTTATTTATATAAAGGTTATTTTAAATTTTCTATGCAAATTCCGTTCAGACGTCGATATATTGAACTTATAAAGTCCAAAATAAATTTTACCATTTTAAGTCGTTATAATGCCCAAATTTTATTATAATTTAAATGTTATTAGAAATATACTCTTGACAATTTTCTAAAACAAACAAATTCAAAAGGAGGTATAATATAATTTATATTTGAATTTAATAATTATTTTGGAGGTTATTATGATATATTTAAATAAATAAATATTTCAAGTTATAACGGGATTATGTTCAATTAACCATAAATTATATTCTAATTATTTCATAAATTTCGTACAATCCAACGGTTATCGTAAATTAGGTTCTTGGCAAAGATCGAAGACAACACTTGTGGACTTTCAACAACACTCAACAAAAGGTGGGGGCAAGATTTCGTATACGATTGGGACGGTTAGCGTAAAATAACTTAATATATATGTGTGTAGTGGTGACCTAAGCCCTACTAGCGATAAATAATTAAGGAGAGCCTATTCTCAAATAATGATTTTCACAAATCACTAGGCGAGGTTACGCCGGCCTTAATTAATTATCATAGGAATAATCTTTGACAATTTGGTATTGTATTGTGCTTGCATTATTCGGTTAATTTTATAATTGTTTATTTTATTTATACTTGAATGATTGTGATTGATAGATTAAGGAAATAATCGGTTAATGAGAGAAAAACATTGCTAGATATTAAGTAATTGATCCCCATTAACATAAGGAAAGTTGGATACAATGAGTAGTTATATTTGGTTGGGTTCTGGCTAAGGAAAGACTTGGTCGACTATGCCGTTTACAGTCCACCTCTCTTACCTGGGAAGTTAACCATACAATTACCCATTATACAAACTGAACTTATTATGTAAGGACAAAGATCAAATATGGCAAGACATTGGATGGATTTGGTACTCAACCTAAGTATCTAGATAATAAGTATAACTTGAAAAGTTGATACGATAATTCCCCATTATTAACTTAATACTTATGGCTAAGAGTTGCCACAAGATGAGTGAGTGATCATATAGACTTGCATTAAGGAATGTGTAAGTCCACCGCCGTGCGGTATGGGACGCACGAGGTTGATCAGTCGCCTGCAATCCCGACGGGGATTATTATCTATGCATGCTAGGCAAGACAAGGTTCTTGGCCTGAATTCTCAGGGACGATCGACTTATAACACCTAGGCTCCATGTGAAGTTAGGTGGCGTAGCTCTTGGTAATTGGGAGTACGTTGGTGGCATGTGGTCTAGTGATATCTGATCTTGGTAAATGGGATAGATATCATTGACAGCGTTTAGTGGCCTGAGTCAGCATATAGTTCAGGGATGCATTAGAATAAATAAAGTATATGTAATTGTGGGTATAAGATACGCTTGTTTGTATAAATATGGTTTCCATATATATTATTATTTTACACATTCATTCCCACTTTTAAACTTGTACATGAATCTTAGCCCTGTGTCATTTTTGTTTTGCATTTTGGATTATTTTATGACGATCAGACGATGAGCTCGAATCTTGCGTACTTCCCGACAACTCAGAAGGAAAGGATATGAAGTGACGTGGAGATGTGTTACTATAACATCTAGATTGGGAGCTGTTAGTGTTTTGTCAAACGCTAATCACATCCCTACTACTACAGTCAGTATAAGTGTCAGTCTTGTTGGACTTAGGAGGTCCCTTTTGGTATGCTTTCTTTTTGGTTTCCTTTCTGTACTTTTATTTTATGTTTTATCTATGTGGCAAGGCCGCTAGTCTTAACGGTGTCAAACTCTGTAAAATATATTTGAAGCATATGTATGTGAAACAGTATGTTTTTAAATAATTAAGTATTGTCCTTTAAAAATTTCAAATTTTTCTGTATTTTTATAAGGTTTCATTAGAATTCCACTAATGGGACATAGGCTGTCTCATTTAATGGTATCAGAGCTGGTCGATTCAGCTCGGACCGTAAGTGTCTAGAATTATACTGACTGTATCAAGTTGGATTCCAAACTGGATGATAACTTTTCTTCTGTGCATTGAGTCTTCATCTTGAGAGCCTTCTAGTATAATGGTCTAGGAAACTTATTTAGCACACTTTATTTTTCCTCCCCAACGGTCACAAACCCAACGGTAACGTAACGGACACTTCACAAAATTCACTTTATAAATACTTCACACCCATCCATTATTTTCATATCAATTCCTAAATATTTATCTATACCTTTCAAATGGCTAAATCCTTTCTTTTATTCATCACTCTTCTTGTCATTATTTTGTTTGTTATTGGTATCATCAAGCATGAAGAATTAGGTAAAGATTTCGTAGCAATAATGATAATTATAGTTTTACCACTATTAGTCTTAGCTTGGTTTACAAGTAGAGGTTTTTGAATGAGACATGGTCACGATTTTTGTAATCGTTGTTATTAAATAAATTGATACATTTTTGTTTATACATTAAATGTTGATTATGTTTTCCTGAATTCTAGTTATATTTAAGATATTAATTCAACATTTTAGACACAATTATCCCTTGCCTGTGGGAGACTTGATAAAAATCCTTATCGATGAATCATTCATTGGGATATAAATATACATAATTGTTATGTTCTTTATGTCTTGTGAATGATTGAACCTAATAACTATTCCTTTTCAGGAAGTTATGGTTCAGAACGTCAGAGGTGCGAGGCGTGGTAGGAGTGCTGCTAGAGGCACTACTAGAGGTATACGTAGGAATGCGAGTGATGAAGTTACTCCTGAAGGAGCACCTACCATTCCCATTGGACGAGAAGATCATTCCCAAACTGGAACGAACTCTCAAGCTGACACTCGAGATGTTCGTGAACTTGCTGCAGCTGTGTTAGTTCAAACACAACAAAATGCTCAAATCCTGCAAATCACTCGAGATCATCAACTCTTTCAGCAACAACAAAGGGAAATGGTGCATGAGGATACAGGATTGAACTCGTTTCTGAAAGGAAAACCACCACAGTTTGGTGGTGACTTTAATCCGGAGGGTGCTGAGAAATGGTTGCAAGAAATGGAGAAGATATTTTCTTTCACTCACTGTAGAGAGAATAGAAGGGTTGGTTATGCAACATTCATGCTGACAGGCGATGCTGAAGCTTGGTGGAGAGGAAAGTATAGATTATTGGAAGAGGAAGGAAGAGAAATCAATTGGACCTTGTTCAAAGAAGAATTTTTGGGGAAGTATTTTCCAAAGTTATGTAGGAAAGAGAAGGAGAGAGAATTTCAGAATCTACGTCAAGGTGTGATGACGGTGGGAGAATATACTAGGAAGTTTGAATCCTTGCTAAAGTATTCTGAGTTTTACCGCTTGCATCCAAGGGAAGAATGGATGTGTGAAAAGTATCAAGATGGATTGAAATATGATATCCAGAGGGCAGTTTTACCTCTGCATATTATGCGCTTTGGTGAGCTAGTAGAAAGGTGTCTGGAGTTGGAAGGGATTGACAATAGGAAGAATCAATATGGATCAGGAGGATCAACCCAAAACAACAATCACAAGGGCCACTTTAACCGAGGCCACGGAGGAAGAATCCAACGAGGGGGTAGGCCATATCAAAGGCCTACACCTTATCATAACCAGGATTCTAGAAGGTTAATGTTCAAGTGTTACAGCTGTGGAGGGGCACATCTTAACAAAGATTGTCCAAATAGAAATATTGGAACTTGTTTTCGCTGTGGTCAGAAAGGCCACTTTCTCAAAGATTGTCCCCAAGGACAAAGTCAACCAACAGGCCAGAGGAGCGGCCTAATAAACAATAACAACATAGGGAGAGCAAGAAATGGAGGCCCAAGTGTTGGTCAGAGACCTCAGAATCAAAATAAGCCAACCACAGGAAGAGTATTTACAATTAGAGGAGCTGAGATCTCAAAGTCAGCTGGGTTAATTCAAGGTATGTGTTTAATTGGAGATAAGTTGGTATCAGTTTTATTCGATTCAGGAGCTACACATTCTTTTATATCTACCTCTTGTGCTGAATTTTTGGGATTCGAAATTGTTGATCACGATTATAAGTTGACTATCACAACTCCCTCGGGAGAAAGAATGGTAACTTATTCAGTCTGTGTAGACTGTCCAATAATCTTAGAAAATAGAAGATTCTTAGTAGATCTTGTGGTACTCCCGCTACAAGACCTAGATGTCATCTTAGGAATGGATTGGTTATCAGCCAACGATGTCAACTTGAGATGCAAGGAGAAAATTTTTACATTTGGAGAAGATAGTGGAGAAATCAGCAAAGCTGAAACCCTCACTCAAAGTTTTATGATGCTATTCTCCATGTCAGTAGGAGAAACCCCTAGTGTGGAAAATTTTCCCGTAGTCTGTGAATTCCCGGAAGTCTTTCCAGAAGAAGTTCCAGGTTTACCACCGGTTAGGGAAGTGGAATTTTCTATAGACTTGGTTCCAGGAACTGGACCAATTTCTATATCTCCTTATCGAATGTCACCCTCAGAGCTTGCGGAGTTAAAGAAACAATTAGACGAGATGTTAGAGAAAGAATTTATTAGACCAAGTGTATCGCCATGGGGAGCTCCAATCTTGTTTGTGAAGAAGAAGGATGGTTCTTCTAGACTTTGTGTGGATTACAGACAACTCAATAAAGCCACTGTGAAAAACAAGTATCCTTTGCCTAGAATCGACGACTTGATGGATCAGTTAAAAGGAGCATCAGTATTCTCAAAGATTGACTTGAAGTCTGGATATCATCAGATCAGGGTGAAGGAAGATGATATTCCAAAAACAGCTTTTAGATCCCGTTATGGACACTATGAGTACTTAGTTATGCCATTTGGTTTGACTAATGCTCCAGCAGTATTCATGGATTACATGAATAGGATCTTTAGGTCATACTTAGATCAATTTGTTGTAGTTTTCATTGATGACATTCTGATTTATTCCAAGAATGAGGTAGAGCACAGAGAACATTTGAGAATTGTGCTACAGATATTAAAGGACCTTCAATTGTACGCGAAATTCTCGAAATGTGAATTTTGGTTGAAGGAGGTACAATTTCTTGGTCATGTAATTAGTAAAGAAGGTATTGCAGTAGACCCAAGTAAAGTCGAAGCAATAACAAAGTGGGAGAGTCCAAAGAATGTTGGCGAGATTCGAAGTTTTCTTGGACTAGCTGGATATTATCGGAGGTTCATTGAAGGATTTTCAAAGATCGCTTTGCCCATGACTCAGTTAACGAGGAAAGGTAAAAACTTTGAATGGACTAAAGAGTGTGAAGAAAGTTTTCAGAAGCTAAAGGAAAGATTGACTTCATCACCAATACTCATCTTACCAGACCCATTAGGAAATTTTGATGTGTATTGTGATGCGTCATATCAAGGTCTTGGGTGTGTGTTGATGCAAGAAAGGAAAGTGATAGCTTATGCATCAAGACAATTGAAGGTGCATGAGAGGAACTACCCAACTCACGACCTAGAGTTAGCGGCAATTGTGTTTGCCTTAAAGATTTGGAGGCATTATCTTTATGGATCAAAGTTCACTGTGTTAAGTGATCACAAAAGCCTGAAGCATTTATTTGATCAGAAAGATTTAAACATGAGACAAAGGCGCTGGATGGAATTCTTGAAGGACTATGATTTTGAGTTGCAATATCATCCCGGAAAGGCCAATGTTGTAGCAGACGCTTTGAGTCGAAAGAAACTTCATGTATCTGCAATGATGTTGAAGGAAGAAGAGTTGATTGACAAATTCGTGGATTTAAACTTAGGAGTACATCACAATGAAGGAAGTATATTCATAGGCGCTATTGTCGTGTCTAATGAATTTCTGAAATGGATCAAAGATGAACAACAACTTGATGACCGTCTAGTGAGCATAAAGGAAAATATAAGAAATGGTCAAAATGGAGAGTTTAACATAAGGAGTGATGGAATCCTAAGGTTTAAAGAAAGGTTGTGTGTACCTCAAAATCAGGATATTCAAAAGTTGATTTTGGAAGAGGGCCACAAAAGTAAGTTGAGTTTTCATCCAGGAGCCACAAAGATGTATCAAGACTTGAAGAAAATGTTTTGGTGGGTTGGAATGAAGAGACATATAGCAGAATATGTTCAAAGTTGCTTGGTATGTCAGAAGGCAAAGATTGAACATCAGAAGCCAGCCGGATTGCTACAACCTTTAGATATTCCAGAGTGGAAGTGGGACGGAATAGCCATGGATTTTGTAACCGCTTTGCCTAAGACTCAGAAACAACATGATGCAATTTGGGTGATCATTGATAGGTTGACAAAGAGTGCACATTTCATTCCCATCAACCAGACGTTTAAATTAGAGAGACTAGCTCAGGTATATGTAAAGGAGATTGTTAGATTGCATGGAATACCTTCAAGTATAGTCAGTGATAGAGATCCCAGATTCACATCAAATTTTTGGCATCAGTTGCATTTAGAGTTAGGAACAAAACTGAGGTTAAGTTCAGCTTATCATCCCCAAACGGATGGCCAGTCTGAGAGGACGATTCAATCGTTAGAGGATTTGTTGAGAGCTTGTGCTCTTGAACACAAAGGAAGTTGGGACGAGTTCTTACCATTGATTGAGTTTACTTACAACAATAGTTTTCACTCAAGTATCGGCATGGCTCCATATGAAGCATTATACGGAAGAAAGTGTCGTACACCTTTATGTTGGTATGAGGTTGGAGAAAATAAAATATTGGGTTCAGAATTCGTGCAACAAACGACAGATCAGGTTAAACTTATTAGAGAAAAAATGAAGGCAGCACAGGACCGTCAAAAGAGTTATAATGATAAGAGGAGAAGACCTTTGGAGTTCGAGGCAGGAGATCACGTGTTCATTAGGGTAACTCCTAGGGCGGGAATTGCACGAGCAATCAAAACTAGGAAGTTAACACCAAGGTTTATCGGGCCTTTTCAAATTCTACGGCGGATTGGACCTGTAGCGTATCACATTGCTTTGCCGCCAAACTTGTCTAATCTTCATGATGTATTTCATGTATCACAACTGAGGAAGTATTATCCGGACCCTTCACATGTCATTGAGCCTGAAACTGTGGAACTTAGAGATAATTTGGAATATGAGGCTATACCTGTCAAGATCTTAGATCATCGTATTAAAGAACTTCGTGGAAAGCAAATACCATTGGTTAGAGTCGTGTGGGATGATGTAACTGGTGATTCTACTTGGGAAAGAGAAGAAGACATGCGTCAGAAGTATCCACATATGTTTTAGGTACGCTAAATTTCGAGGACGAAATTTCTTTTAAGGGGGGTGGTAATGTAACATCCTAATTTTTCCATACACTAAATAATATATCTAGTTAGATTTGAGATTTTAACAATGCTAGTTATTAAAAATTAAATGTTGAAACTAACACTTATAATAATTAATTTATTAATTAATTACTTTTTATATTTATTACTTTTATTCTTCAATTTGAATATCATCGTTTCATTTTATAAACTAAACTTTGAAATTTAAATTGGTACTTAAAACCCTTAACTTTAAGTTAATTAATTATTCATATTATTATTATCATTATTGTTGTTCTTGTTTTGTTATTATTAATTGATTTTATTTTATTTGAATATTATCATTTTACTCTATAAACCAATTAATAAATAAAATAATCTTAAGACAATAAAAATATCAAATAACTATCCTTTTTACTATTTTTATTATTATTAATATTATTAACATTTTACTTTTTATAAAAGAAATATATATCTCATTTTCTATTAATATCCTACATAATATTATGTCATGAAATCAAGCTCCCATACCTTTGTCATAAATTATTTTCACAAAGTCATACTAGAACACCTAAAGCACTATTGATGAAAGATTAGTAAATATTTGATAGAGACATATTTACTAGCAAGAGTTGAAAAGTTGGAAGGTATGGGCAAAAGATGATAAATTATGTTATTTTAATATTTTACAACTAGTATAAATAGGGGTCTCTTCCACCCCATTTTCATTCATTCATTCACAAATCATCTTTCTTACTTCTTTACTTCTTTCCTTCTCTAATTTCTTCATATAGCAATATTAGTTTTAGTTATCGAAGTTCCCACGATATCGGTTCGTAACCTTTAGAGTATTTTGTGGTAAAAGTTCTTCTAAAGTTTCAAGGGAGTTTTATACGTCAAAGTTCTGCCCAAATCATTTTCATAAGTAATCGGTAAGCCGTTATAATGTCCATTTTATTTTAATTATATTATTTTAATTATGTTATTTATATAAAGGTTATTTTAAATTTTCTATGCAAATTCCGTTCAGACGTCGATATATTGAACTTATAAAGTCCAAAATAAATTTTACCATTTTAAGTCGTTATAATGCCCAAATTTTATTATAATTTAAATGTTATTAGAAATATACTCTTGACAATTTTCTAAAACAAACAAATTCAAAAGGAGGTATAATATAATTTATATTTGAATTTAATAATTATTTTGGAGGTTATTATGATATATTTAAATAAATAAATATTTCAAGTTATAACGGGATTATGTTCAATTAACCATAAATTATATTCTAATTATTTCATAAATTTCGTACAATCCAACGGTTATCGTAAATTAGGTTCTTGGCAAAGATCGAAGACAACACTTGTGGACTTTCAACAACACTCAACAAAAGGTGGGGGCAAGATTTCGTATACGATTGGGACGGTTAGCGTAAAATAACTTAATATATATGTGTGTAGTGGTGACCTAAGCCCTACTAGCGATAAATAATTAAGGAGAGCCTATTCTCAAATAATGATTTTCACAAATCACTAGGCGAGGTTACGCCGGCCTTAATTAATTATCATAGGAATAATCTTTGACAATTTGGTATTGTATTGTGCTTGCATTATTCGGTTAATTTTATAATTGTTTATTTTATTTATACTTGAATGATTGTGATTGATAGATTAAGGAAATAATCGGTTAATGAGAGAAAAACATTGCTAGATATTAAGTAATTGATCCCCATTAACATAAGGAAAGTTGGATACAATGAGTAGTTATATTTGGTTGGGTTCTGGCTAAGGAAAGACTTGGTCGACTATGCCGTTTACAGTCCACCTCTCTTACCTGGGAAGTTAACCATACAATTACCCATTATACAAACTGAACTTATTATGTAAGGACAAAGATCAAATATGGCAAGACATTGGATGGATTTGGTACTCAACCTAAGTATCTAGATAATAAGTATAACTTGAAAAGTTGATACGATAATTCCCCATTATTAACTTAATACTTATGGCTAAGAGTTGCCACAAGATGAGTGAGTGATCATATAGACTTGCATTAAGGAATGTGTAAGTCCACCGCCGTGCGGTATGGGACGCACGAGGTTGATCAGTCGCCTGCAATCCCGACGGGGATTATTATCTATGCATGCTAGGCAAGACAAGGTTCTTGGCCTGAATTCTCAGGGACGATCGACTTATAACACCTAGGCTCCATGTGAAGTTAGGTGGCGTAGCTCTTGGTAATTGGGAGTACGTTGGTGGCATGTGGTCTAGTGATATCTGATCTTGGTAAATGGGATAGATATCATTGACAGCGTTTAGTGGCCTGAGTCAGCATATAGTTCAGGGATGCATTAGAATAAATAAAGTATATGTAATTGTGGGTATAAGATACGCTTGTTTGTATAAATATGGTTTCCATATATATTATTATTTTACACATTCATTCCCACTTTTAAACTTGTACATGAATCTTAGCCCTGTGTCATTTTTGTTTTGCATTTTGGATTATTTTATGACGATCAGACGATGAGCTCGAATCTTGCGTACTTCCCGACAACTCAGAAGGAAAGGATATGAAGTGACGTGGAGATGTGTTACTATAACATCTAGATTGGGAGCTGTTAGTGTTTTGTCAAACGCTAATCACATCCCTACTACTACAGTCAGTATAAGTGTCAGTCTTGTTGGACTTAGGAGGTCCCTTTTGGTATGCTTTCTTTTTGGTTTCCTTTCTGTACTTTTATTTTATGTTTTATCTATGTGGCAAGGCCGCTAGTCTTAACGGTGTCAAACTCTGTAAAATATATTTGAAGCATATGTATGTGAAACAGTATGTTTTTAAATAATTAAGTATTGTCCTTTAAAAATTTCAAATTTTTCTGTATTTTTATAAGGTTTCATTAGAATTCCACTAATGGGACATAGGCTGTCTCACAACCTTTGTTACGGTCTTTATTGTCAAATTTGTGATATTTTTAACTTGAAACTATTGAAATGGTCTTTATAGTGAAATTGGTGAGTTTTTTCTTTTGGAACTTTTGTCATGGTTTTATAGTGAAATTGGGGATTTTTTTAACTTTGAACATTTTTATGAGTTTTTGAGTGAAATCGATGTGCTATTTAACATTGAACTTTTATTTCTGTTTTTATAGTGAAATTGTGAAATAAGCGAGTTTTTTTAACTTAGATCTTTTACTTTTGTTTTTATAGTGAAATCGCTGATTTTTTGACTTGGAATTTTTGATATGGTTTTTATAGTGAAATTGGTGAGTTTTTTTTAACTTTGAGCTGCTGTTATTGTTTATAGAATGAAATTTGTGATTTTTTTCACTTTGAACTTTTGTTATGGTCTTTTAAGTGAAATTGGTGAATTTTTTTTCACTTGGAACTTTTATTATGGTTTTTATAGTGAAATTGGTGAGTTATTTTTACTTGGAAATTTAGTAATGGTCTTTATAGTGAAATTGGTGAGCTTTTTAACTTGAAACTTTTGTAAATGGTCTTTATAGTAAAATTGGTGAGTTTTTTTTTCACTTGGAACGTTTGTCATGGTTTTTATAGTGAAATTTGGTAGTTTTTCAACTTTGAACTTTTGTTACGAATTTAAGAGTGAAATTGGTGAGTTTTTAAAATCTGAACTCTCGTATTGGTATTTGTTCTAAAATTGGTGATTTTTTGACTTGGATGTTTTGTAATGGTCTTTATAGTGAAATCCTTGAATTTTTTCACTTTCAACTTTTGATATGGTCTTTATAGTCAAATTGGTGATATTTTTAACTTGAAACTATTGGAATGGTCTTTATAGTGAAATTGGTGAGTTTTTCCTTTTGGAACTTTTGTCATGGTTTTATAGTGAAATTGGGGAGTTTTTCAACTTTGAACATTTTTATGAGTTTTTGAGTGAAATCAATTAGCTTTTTAACATTGAACTTTTATTTGGGTTTTTATAGTGAAATTGTGAAATAGGCGAGTTTTTTTAACTTAGATCTGTTATTTTTGTTTTTATAGTGAAATTGCTGATTTTAGGACTTGGAAATTTTGTAATGGTCTTTATAGTGAAATTGGTGAACTTTTTAACTTGAAACTTTTGTAAATGGTCTTTATAGTGAAATTGGTGAGGTTATTTCACTTGGAACGTTTGTCATGGTTTTTTATAGTGAAATTGGGTTGTTTTTCAACTTTTAACTTTTGTTATGAATATAAGAGTGAAATTGGTGAGTTTTTAAAATCTAAACTCTCGTAATGGTCTTTGTTGTGAAATTAGTGATTTTTTAACTTGGATGTTCTGTAATGGTCTTTAAAATGAAATTGGTGAGTTTTCTCACTTTCAACCTTTGTTACGGTCTTTATTGTCAAATTGGTGATATTTTTAACTTGAAACTATTGAAATGGTCTTTATAGTGAAATTGGTGAGTTTTTTCTTTTGGAACTTTTGTCATGGTTTTATACTGAAATTGGGGAGTTTTTCAACTATGAACATTTTTATGAGTTTTTGAGTGAAATCGATGTGCTATTTAACATTGAACTTTTATTTCTGTTTTTATAGTGAAATTGTGAAATTGGCGAGTTTTTGTAACTTAGATCTTTTACTTTTGTTTTTATAGTGAAATCGCTGATTTTTTGACTTGGAATTTTTGTTATGGTTTTTATAGTGAAACTGGTGAGTTTTTTTAACTTTGAGCTGTTGTTATTGTTTATAGAATGAAATTTGTGATTTTTTTCACTTTGAACTTTTGTTATGGTCATTTAAGTGAAATTGGTGAATTTTTTTCACTTGGACATTTTATTATGGTTTTTATAGTGAAATTGGTGAGTTTTTTGACTTGGAAATTTAGTAATGGTCTTTATAGTGAAATTGGTGAGATTTTTAACTTGAAACTTTTGTAAATGGTCTTTATAGTGAAATTGGTGAGTTTTTTTCACTTGGAACGTTTGTCATGAATTTTTTAGTGAAATTTGGTAGTTTTTCAACTTTGAACTTTTGTTATGAATTTAAGAGTGAAATTGGTGAATTTTTAAAATCTGAACTCTCGTATTGGTCTTTGTTGGAAAATTGGTTATTTTTTTGACTTGGATGTTTTGTAATGGTCTTTATAGTGAAATCGGTTAGTTTTTTCACTTTCAACTTTTGATATGGTCTTTATAGTCAAATTGGTGATATTTTTAACTTGAAACTATTGAAATGGTCTTTATAGTGAAATTGTTGAGTTTTTTCTTTTGGAACTTTTGTCATGGTTTTATAGTGAAATTGGGGAGTTTTTCAACTTTGAACATTTTTATGAGTTTTTGAGTGAAATCGATGTGCTATTTAACATTGAACTTTTATTTCTGTTTTTATAGTGAAATTGTGAAATAGGCGAGTTTTTTTAACTTAGATCTTTTACGTTTGTTTTTATAGTGAAATCGCTGATTTTTTGACTTGGAATTTTTGTTATGGTTTTTATAGTGAAATTGGTGAGTTTTTTTAACTTTGGGCTGCTGTTATTGTTTATAGAATGAAATTTGTGATTTTTTTCACATTGAACTTTTGTTATGGTCTTTTAAGTGAAATTGGTGAATTTTTTTTCACTTGGAACTTTTATTATGGTTTTTATAGTGAAATTGGTGAGTTTCTTGACTTGGAAATTTAGTAATGGTCTTTATAGTGAAATTGGTGAGCTTTTTAACTTGAAACTTTTGTAAATGGTCTTTATAGTGAAATTGGAGAGTTTTTTTTTCACTTGGAACGTTTGTCATGGTTTTTATAGTGAAATTTGGTAGTTTTTCAACTTCGAACTTTTGTTATGAATTTAAGAGTGAAATTGGTGAGTTTTTAAAATCTGAACTCTCGTGTTGGTCTTTGTTGTAAAATAGGTGATTTTTTGACTTGGATGTTTTGTAATGGTCTTTATAGTGAAATCGGTGAGTTTTTTCACTTGCAACTTTTGATATGGTCTTTAAGTCAAATTGGTGATATTTTTAACTTGAAACTATTGGAATGGCCTTTATAGTGAAATTGGTGAGTTTTTTCTTTTGGAACTTTTGTCATGGGTTTATAGTGAAATTGGGGAGTTTTTCAAATTTGAACATTTTTATGAGTTTTTGAGTGAAATCAACGAGCTTTTTAACATTGAACTTTTATTTGGGTTTTTATAGTGAAATTGTGAAATAGGCGAGTTTTTGTTAACTTAGATCTTTTATTTTTGTTTTTATAGTGAAATTGCTGATTTTTTGACTTGGAAATTTTATAATGGTCTTTATAGTGAAATTGGTGAGCTTTTTAACTTGAACTTTTGTAAATGATCTTTATAGTGAAATTGGTGAGTTTGTTTTCACTTGGAACGTTTGTCATGGTTTTTATAGTGAAATTGGGTAGTTTTTAAACTTTAAACATTTGTTATGAATATAAGAGTGAAATTGGTGAGTTTTTAAAATCTGAACTCTCGTAATGGTCTTTGTTGTGAAATTGGTGATTTTTTGACTTGGATGTTCTGTAATGCTCTTTAAAATGAAATTGGTGAGTTTTCTCACTTTCAACTTTTGTTACGGTCTTTATTGTCAAATTGGTGATATTTTTAACTTGAAACTATTGAAATGGTCTTTATAGTGAAATTGGTGAGTTTTTTCTTTTGGAACTTTTGTCATGGTTTATAGTCAAATTGGGGAGTTTTTCAACTTTGAACATTTTATGAGTTTTTGAGTGAAATCGATGTGCTATTTAACATTGAACTTTTATTTCTGTTTTTATAGTGAAATTGTGAAATAGGCAAGTTTTTTTAACATAGATCTTTTACTTTTGTTTTTATAGTGAAATTGATGATTTTTTGAATTGGAATTTTTGTTATGGTTTTTATAGTGAAATTGGTGAGTTTTTTTAACTTTGAGTTGTTGTGATTGTTTATAGAATGAAATTTGTGATTTTTTTCACTTTGAACTTTTGTTATGGGCTTTTTTAGTGAAATTGGTGAATTTTTTTTCACTTGGAACTTTTATTATGGTTTTTATAGTGAAATTGGTGAGTTTCTTGACTTTGAAATTTAGTAATGGTCTTTATAGTGAAATTGGGGAACTTTTTAACTTGAAACTTTTGTAAATGGTCTTTATAGTGAAATTGGTGAGTTTGTTTTCACTTGGAACGTTTGTCATGGTTTTTATAGTGAAATTGGGTAGTTTTTAAACTTTGAACATTTGTTATGAATATAAGAGTGAAATTGGTGAGTTTTTAAAATCTGAACTCTCGTATTGGTCTTTGTTGTAAAATAGGTGATTTTTTGACTTGGATGTTTTGTAATGGTCTTTATAGTGAAATCGGTGAGTTTTTTCACTTTCAACTTTTGTTATGGTCTTTATAGTCAAATTGGTGATATTTTTAACTTGAAACTATTGAAATGGTCTTTATAGTGAAATAGGTGAGTTTTTTCTTTTTGATCTTTTGTCATGGTTTTATAGTGAAATTGGGGAGTTTTTCAACTTTGAACATTTTTATGAGTTTTCGAGTGAAATCAATGAGCTTTTTAAAATTGAACTTTTATTTGGGTTTTTATAGTGAAATTGTGAAATAGGCGAATTTTTTTAACTTAGATCTTTTATTTTTGTTTTTATAGTGAAATTGCTGATTTTTTGACTTGGAAATTTTGTAATGGTCTTTATAGTGAAATTGGTGAGCTTTTTAACTTGAACTTTTGTAAATGGTCTTTATAGTGAAATTGGTGAGTTTTTTTCACTTGGAACGTTTGTCATGGTTTTTATAGTGAAATTGGGTAGTTTTTAAACTTTGAGCTTTTGTTATGAATATAAGAGTGAAATTGGTGAGTTTTTAAAATCTGAACTCTCGTAATGGTCTTTGTTGTGAAATTGGTGATTTTTTGACTTGGATGTTCTGTAATGCTCTTTAAAATGAAATTGGTGAGTTTTCTCAGTTTCAACTTTTGTTTTGGTCTTTATTGTCAAATTGGTGATATTTTTAACTTGAAACTATTGAAATGGTCTTTATAGTGAAATTGTTGAGTTTTTTCTTTTGGAACTTTTGTCATGGTTTTATAGTGAAATTGGGGAGTTTTTCAACTTTGAACATTTTTATGAGTTTTTGAGTGAAATCGATGTGCTATTTAACATCGAACTTTTATTTCTGTTTTTATAGTGAAATAGGCGAGTTTTTTTAACTTAGATCTTTTACTTTTGTTTTTATAGTGAAATTGCTGTTTTTTGACTTGGAATTTTTGTTATGATTTTTATAGTGAAATTGGTGAGTTTTTAAAATCTGAACTCTCGTAATGGTCTTTGTTGTGAAATTGGTGATTTTTTGACTTGGATGTTTTGTAATGGTCTTTATAGTGAAATCGGTGAGTTTTTTCACTTTCAACTTTTGTTATGGTCTTTATAGACAAATTGGTGATATTTTTAACTTGAAACTATTGAAATGGTCTTTATAGTGAAATTGGTGAGTTTTTTCTTTTGGAACTTTTGTCATGGTTTGATAGTGAAATTGGGGAGTTTTTCAACTTTGAACATTTTTGTGAGTTTTTGAGTGAAATCAATGAGCTTTTTAACATTGAACTTTTATTTGAGTTTTTATAGTGAAATTGTGAAATAGGCGAGTTTTTTTAACTTAGATTTTTTATTTTTGTTTTTATAGTGAAATTGCTGATTTTTTCACTTGGAAATTTTGTAATGGTCTTTATAGTGAAATTGGTGAGCTTTTTAACTTGAACTTTTGTAAATGGTCTTTATAGTGAAATTGGTGAGTTTTTTTCACATGGAACGTTTGTCATGGTTTTTATAGTGAAATTGGGTAGTTTTTAAACTTTGAACTTTTGTTATGAATATAAGAGTGAAATTGGTGAGTTTTTAAAATCTGAACTCTCGTAATGGTCTTTGTTGTGAAATTGGTGATTTTTTGACTTGGATGTTCTGTAATGGTTTTTAAAATGAAATTGGTGAGTTTTCTCAGTTTCAACTTTTGTTACGGTCTTTGTTGTCAAATTGGTGATATTTTTAACTAGAAACTATTGAAATGGTCTTTATAGTGAAATTGTTGAGTTTTTTCTTTTGGAACTTTTGTCGTGGTTTTATAGTGAAATTGGGGAATTTTTTAACTTTGAACATTTTTATGAGTTTTTGAGTGAAATCGATGTGCTATTTAACATCGAACTTTTATTTCTATTTTTATAGTGAAATAGGCGAGTTTTTTAAACTTAGATCTTTTACTTTTGTTTTTATAGTGAAATTGCTGATTTTTTGACTTGGAATTTTTGTTATGATTTTTATAGTGAAATTGGTGAGTTTTTTTTAACTTTGAGCTGTTGTTATTGTTTATAGAATGAAATTTGTGATTTTTTTTTCACTTTGAACTTTTGTTATGGTGTTTTAAGTGAAATTGGTGAATTTTTTTTCACTTGGAACTTTTATTATGGTTTTTATAGTGAAATTGGTGAGTTTTTTGACTTGGAAATTTAGTAATGGTCTTTATAGTGAAATTGTTGAGCTTTTTAACTTGAAACTTTTGTAAATGGTCTTTATAGTGAAATTGGTGAGTTTTTTTCACTCAGAACGTTTGTCATGGTTTTTATAGTGAAATTTGGTAGTTTTTCAACTTTGAACTTTTGTAATGAATTTAAGAGTGAAATTGGTGAGTTTTTAAAATCTGAACTCTCGTATTGGTCTTTGTTGTAAAATTGGTGATTTTTTGACTTGGATGTTTTGTAATGGTCTTTATAGTGAAATCGGTGAGTTTTTTCACTTTCAACTTTTGTTATGGTCTTTATAGTCAAATAGGTGATATTTTAAACTTGAAACTATTGAAATGGTCTTTATAGTGAAATTGGTGAGTTTTTTCTTTTGGAACTTTTGTCATGGTTTTATAGTGAAATTGGTGAGTTTTTTCTTTTGGAGCTTTTGTCATGGTTTTATAGTGAAATTGAGGAGTTTTTCAACTTTGAACATTTTTATGAGTTTTTGAGTGAAATCAATGACCTTTTTAACATTGAACTTTTATTTGGGTTTTTATAAGGAAATTGTGAAATAGGCGTGTTTTTTTTTAACTTAGATCTTTTATTTTTGTTTTTATAAGGAAATTGCTGATTTTTTGACTTGGAAATTTTGTAATGGTCTTTATAGTGAAATTGGTGAGCTTTTTAACTTGAAACTTTTGTAAATGGTCTTTATAGTGAAATTGGTGAGTTTTTTCACTTGGAACGTTTGTCATGGTTTTTATAGTGAAATTGGGTAGTTAATCAACTTTGAACTTTTGTTATGAATATAAGAGTGAAATTGGTGAGTTTTTAAAATCTGAACTCTCGTAATGGTCTTTGTTGTGAAATTGGTGATTTTTTGACTTGGATGTTCTGTAATGGTCTTTAAAATGAAATTGGTGAGTTTTCTCACTTTCAACTTTTGTTACGGTCTTTATTGTCAAATTGGTGATATTTTTGACTTGAAACTATTGAAATGGTCTTTATAGTGAAATTGTTGAGTTTTTTCTTTTGGAACTTTTGTCATGGTTTTATAGTGAAATTGGGGAGTTTTTCAACTTTGAACATTTTTATGAGTTTTTGAGTGAAATTAATGTGCTATTTAACATTGAACTTTTATTTCTGTTTTTATAGTGAAATAGGTGAGTTTTTTTAACTTAGATCTTTTACTTTTGTTTTTATAGTGAAATTACTGATTTTTTGAATTGGAATTTTTGTTATGGTTTTTATAGTGAAATTGGTGAGTTTCTTTAACTTTGAGATGTTGTTATTGTTTATAGAATGAAATTTGTGATTTTTTCACTTTGAACTTTTGTTATGGTCTTTTAAGTGAAATTGGTGAATTTGTTTTCACTTGGAACTTTTATTATGGATTTTATAGTGAAATTGGTGAGTTTTTTGACTTGGAAAATTAGTAATGTTCTTTATAGTGAAATTGATGAGCTTTTTTACTTGAAACTTTTGTAATTATAGTGAAATTGGTGAGTTTTTTTCACTTGGAACGTTTGTCGTGGTTTTTATAGTGAATTTGGTAGTTTTTCAACTTTGAACTTTTGTTATGAATTTAAGAGTGAAATTTGTGAGTTTTTAAAATCTGAACTCTCGTAATGGTCTTTGTTGTGAAATTGGTAATTTTTTGACTTCGATGTTCTGTAATGGTTTTTAAAATGAAATTGGTGAGTTTTCTCAGTTTCAACTTTTGTTACGGTCTTTATTGTCAAATTGGTGATATTTTTAACTTGAAACTATTGAAATGGTCTTTATAGTGAAATTGTTGAGTTTTTTCTTTTGGAACTTTTGTCATGGTTTTATAGTGAAATTGGGGAATTTTTTAACTTTGAACATTTTTATGAGTTTTTGAGTGAAATCGATGTGCTATTTAACATCGAACTTTTATTTCTATTTTTATAGTTAAATAGGCGAGTTTTTTTAACTTAGATCTTTTACTTTTGTTTTTATAGTGAAATTGCTGATTTTTTGACTTGGAATTTTTGTTATGATTTTTATAGTGAAATTGGTGAGTTTTTTTTAACTTTGAGCTGTTGTTATTGTTTATAGAATGAAATTTGTGATTTTTTTTCACTTTGAACTTTTGTTATGGTGTTTTAAGTGAAATTGGTGAATTTTTTTTCACTTGGAACTTTTATTATGGTTTTTATAGTGAAATTGGTGAGTTTTTTGACTTGGAAATTTAGTAATGGTCTTTATAGTGAAATTATTGAGCTTTTTAACTTGAAACTTTTGTAAATGGTCTTTATAGTGAAATTGGTGAGTTTTTTTCACTCAGAACGTTTGTCATGGTTTTTATAGTGAAATTTGGTAGTTTTTCAACTTTGAACTTTTGTTATGAATTTAAGAGTGAAATTGGTGAGTTTTTAAAATCTGAACTCTCGTATTGGTCTTTGTTGTAAAATTGGTGATTTTTTGACTTGGATGTTTTGTAATGGTCTTTATAGTGAAATCGGTGAGTTTTTTCACTTTCAACTTTTGTTATGGTCTTTATAGTCAAATAGGTGATATTTTAAACTTGAAACTATTGAAATGGTCTTTATAGTGAAATTGGTGAGTTTTTTCTTTTGGAACTTTTGTCATGGTTTTATAGTGAAATTGGTGAGTTTTTTCTTTTGGAGCTTTTGTCATGGTTTTATAGTGAAATTGAGGAGTTTTTCAACTTTGAACATTTTTATGAGTTTTTGAGTGAAATCAATGACCTTTTTAACATTGAACTTTTATTTGGGTTTTTATAAGGAAATTGTGAAATAGGCGTGTTTTTTTTTAACTTAGATCTTTTATTTTTGTTTTTATAAGGAAATTGCTGATTTTTTGACTTGGAAATTTTGTAATGGTCAGTGAAATTGGTGAGCTTTTTAACTTGAAACTTTTGTAAATGGTCTTTATAGTGAAATTGGTGAGTTTTTTCACTTGGAACGTTTGTCATGGTTTTTATAGTGAAATTGGGTAGTTAATCAACTTTGAACTTTTGTGATGAATATAAGAGTGAAATTGGTGAGTTTTTAAAATCTGAACTCTCGTAATGGTCTTTGTTGTGAAATTGGTGATTTTTTGACTTGGATGTTCTGTAATGGTCTTTAAAATGAAATTGGTGAGTTTTCTCACTTTCAACTTTTGTTACGGTCTTTATTGTCAAATTGGTGATATTTTTGACTTGAAACTATTGAAATGGTCTTTATAGTGAAATTGTTGAGTTTTTTCTTTTGGAACTTTTGTCATGGTTTTATAGTGACATTGGGGAGTTTTTCAACTTTGAACATTTTTATGAGTTTTTGAGTGAAATCGATGTGCTATTAAACATTGAACTTTTATTTCTGTTTTTATAGTGAAATAGGCGAGTTTTTTTAACTTAGATCTTTTACTTTTGTTTTTATAGTGAAATTGCTGATTTTTTGAATTGGAATTTTTGTTATGGTTTTTATAGTGAAATTGGTGAGTTTCTTTAACTTTGAGATGTTGTTATTGTTTATAGAATGAAATTTGTGATTTTTTCACTTTGAACTTTTGTTATGGTCTTTTAAGTGAAATTGGTGAATTTTTTTTCACTTGGAACTTTTATTATGGATTTTATAGTGAAATTGGTGAGTTTTTTGACTTGGAAAATTAGTAATGTTCTTTATAGTGAAATTGATGAGCTTTTTTACTTGAAACTTTTGTAATTATAGTGAAATTGGTGAGTTTTTTTCACTTGGAACGTTTGTCGTGGTTTTTATAGTGAATTTGGTAGTTTTTCAACTTTGAACTTTTGTTATGAATTTAAGAGTGAAATTGGTGAGTTTTTAAAATCTGAACTCTCGTAATGGTCTTTGTTGTGAAATTGGTGATTTTTTGACTTGGATGTTCTGTAATGGTTTTTAAAATGAAATTGGTGAGTTTTCTCAGTTTCAACTTTTGTTACGGTCTTTGTTGTCAAATTGGTGATATTTTTAACTTGAAACTATTGAAATGGTCTTTATAGTGAAATTGTTGAGTTTTTTCTTTTGGAACTTTTGTCATGGTTTTATAGTGAAATTGGGGAATTTTTTAACTTTGAACATTTTTATGAGTTTTTGAGTGAAATCGATGTGCTATTTAACATCGAACTTTTATTTCTATTTTTATAGTGAAATTGGCGAGTTTTTGTAACTTAGATCTTTTACTTTTGTTTTTATAGTGAAATTGCTGATTTTTTGACTTGGAATTTTTGTTATGATTTTTATAGTGAAATTGGTGAGTTTTTTTTAACTTTGAGCTGTTGTTATTGTTTATAGAATGAAATTTGTGATTTTTTTTCACTTTGAACTTTTGTTATGGTCTTTTAAGTGAAATTGGTGAATTTTTTTTCACTTGAAACTTTTATTATGGTTTTTATAGTGAAATTGGTGAGTTTTTTGACTTGGAAATTTAGTAATGGTCTTTATAGTGAAATTATTGAGCTTTTTAACTTGAAACTTTTGTAAATGGTCTTTATAGTGAAATTGGTGAGTTTTTTTCACTCAGAACGTTTGTCATGGTTTTTATAGTGAAATTTGGTAGTTTTTCAACTTTGAACTTTTGTTATGAATTTAAGAGTGAAATTGGTGAGTTTTT
This sequence comes from Lathyrus sativus, assembly GCA_963859935.3. Lineage (NCBI taxonomy): Eukaryota > Viridiplantae > Streptophyta > Magnoliopsida > Fabales > Fabaceae > Lathyrus > Lathyrus sativus. Next base: position 260,063,580 of record OZ012738.1, read on the forward strand.
AAAATCTGAACTCTCGTATTGGTCTTTGTTGTAAAATTGGTGATTTTTTGACTTGGATGTTTTGTAATGGTCTTTATAGTGAAATCGGTGAGTTTTTTCACTTTCAACTTTTGTTATGGTCTTTATAGTCAAATAGGTTATATTTTAAACTTGAAACTATTGAAATGGTCTTTATAGTGAAATTGGTGAGTTTTTTCTTTTGGAACTTTTGTCATGGTTTTATAGTGAAATTGGTGAGTTTTTTCTTTTGGAGCTTTTGTCATGGTTTTATAGTGAAATTGAGGAGTTTTTCAACTTTGAACATTTTTATGAGTTTTTGAGTGAAATCAATGACCTTTTTAACATTGAACTTTTATTTGGGTTTTTATAAGGAAATTGTGAAATAGGCGTGTTTTTTTAACTTAGATCTTTTATTTTTGTTTTTATAAGGAAATTGCTGATTTTTTGACTTGGAAATTTTGTAATGGTCTTTATAGTGAAATTGGTGAGCTTTTTAACTTGAAAATTTTGTAAATGTTCTTTATAGTGAAATTGGTGAGTTTTTTCACTTGGAACGTTTGTCATGATTTTTATAGTGAAATTGGGTAGTTAATCAACTTTGAACTTTTGTTATGAATATAAGAGTGAAATTGGTGAGTTTTTAAAATCTGAACTCTCGTAATGGTCTTTGTTGTGAAATTGGTGATTTTTTGACTTGGATGTTCTGTAATGGTCTTTAAAATGAAATTGGTGAGTTTTCTCACTTTCAACTTTTGTTACGGTCTTTATTGTCAAATTGGTGATATTTTTGACTTGAAACTATTGAAATGGTCTTTATAGTGAAATTGTTGAGTTTTTTCTTTTGGAACTTTTGTCATGGTTTTATAGTGAAATTGGGGAGTTTTTCAACTTTGAACATTTTTATGAGTTTTTGAGTGAAATCGATGTGCTATTTAACATTGAACTTTTATTTCTGTTTTTATAGTGAAATAGGCGAGTTTTTTTAACTTAGATCTTTTACTTTTGTTTTTATAGTGAAATTGCTGATTTTTTGAATTGGAATTTTTGTTATGGTTTTTATAGTGAAATTGGTGAGTTTCTTTAACTTTGAGATGTTGTTATTGTTTATAGAATGAAATTTGTGATTTTTTCACTTTGAACTTTTGTTATGGTCTTTTAAGTGAAATTGGTGAATTTTTTTTCACTTGGAACTTTTATTATGGATTTTATAGTGAAATTGGTGAGTTTTTTGACTTGGAAAATTAGTAATGTTCTTTATAGTGAAATTGATGAGCTTTTTTACTTGAAACTTTTGTAATTATAGTGAAATTGGTGAGTTTTTTTTCACTTGGAACGTTTGTCGTGGTTTTTATAGTGAATTTGGTAGTTTTTCAACTTTGAACTTTTGTTATGAATTTAAGAGTGAAATTGGTGAGTTTTTAAAATCTGAACTCTCGTAATGGTCTTTGTTGTGAAATTGGTGATTTTTTGACTTGGATGTTCTGTAATGGTTTTTAAAATGAAATTGGTGAGTTTTCTCAGTTTCAACTTTTGTTACGGTCTTTGTTGTCAAATTGGTGATATTTTTAACTTGAAACTATTGAAATGGTCTTTATAGTGAAATTGTTGAGTTTTTTCTTTTGGAACTTTTGTCATGGTTTTATAGTGAAATTGGGGAATTTTTTAACTTTGAACATTTTTATGAGTTTTTGAGTGAAATCGATGTGCTATTTAACATCGAACTTTTATTTCTATTTTTATAGTGAAATAGGCGAGTTTTTTTAACTTAGATCTTTTACTTTTGTTTTTATAGTGAAATTGCTGATTTTTTGACTTGGAATTTTTGTTATGATTTTTATAGTGAAATTGGTGAGTTTTTTTTAACTTTGAGCTGTTGTTATTGTTTATAGAATGAAATTTGTGATTTTTTTTCACTTTGAACTTTTGTTATGGTCTTTTAAGTGAAATTGGTGAATTTTTTTTCACTTGAAACTTTTATTATGGTTTTTATAGTGAAATTGGTGAGTTTTTTGACTTGGAAATTTAGTAATGGTCTTTATAGTGAAATTATTGAGCTTTTTAACTTGAAACTTTTGTAAATGGTCTTTATAGTGAAATTGGTGAGTTTTTTTCACTCAGAACGTTTGTCATGGTTTTTATAGTGAAATTTGGTAGTTTTTCAACTTTGAACTTTTGTTATGAATTTAAGAGTGAAATTGGTGAGTTTTTAAAATCTGAACTCTCGTATTGGTCTTTGTTGTAAAATTGGTGATTTTTTGACTTGGATGTTTTGTAATGGTCTTTATAGTGAAATCGGTGAGTTTTTTCACTTTCAACTTTTGTTATGGTCTTTATAGTCAAATAGGTGATATTTTAAACTTGAAACTATTGAAATGGTCTTTATAGTGAAATTGGTGAGTTTTTTCTTTTGGAACTTTTGTCATGGTTTTATAGTGAAATTGGTGAGTTTTTTCTTTTGGAGCTTTTGTCATGGTTTTATAGTGAAATTGAGGAGTTTTTCAACTTTGAACATTTTTATGAGTTTTTGAGTGAAATCAATGACCTTTTTAACATTGAACTTTTATTTGGGTTTTTATAAGGAAATTGTGAAATAGGCGTGTTTTTTTAACTTAGATCTTTTATTTTTGTTTTTATAAGGAAATTGCTGATTTTTTGACTTGGAAATTTTGTAATGGTCTTTATAGTGAAATTGGTGAGCTTTTTAACTTGAAAATTTTGTAAATGGTCTTTATAGTGAAATTGGTGAGTTTTTTCACTTGGAACGTTTGTCATGATTTTTATAGTGAAATTGGGTAGTTAATCAACTTTGAACTTTTGTTATGAATATAAGAGTGAAATTGGTGAGTTTTTAAAATCTGAACTCTCGTAATGGTCTTTGTTGTGAAATTGGTGATTTTTTGACTTGGATGTTCTGTAATGGTCTTTAAAATGAAATTGGTGAGTTTTCTCACTTTCAACTTTTGTTACGGTCTTTATTGTCAAATTGGTGATATTTTTGACTTGAAACTATTGAAATGGTCTTTATAGTGAAATTGTTGAGTTTTTTCTTTTGGAACTTTTGTCATGGTTTTATAGTGAAATTGGGGAGTTTTTCAACTTTGAACATTTTTATGAGTTTTTGAGTGAAATCGATGTGCTATTTAACATTGAACTTTTATTTCTGTTTTTATAGTGAAATAGGCGAGTTTTTTTAACTTAGATCTTTTACTTTTGTTTTTATAGTGAAATTGCTGATTTTTTGAATTGGAATTTTTGTTATGGTTTTTATAGTGAAATTGGTGAGTTTCTTTAACTTTGAGATGTTGTTATTGTTTATAGAATGAAATTTGTGATTTTTTCACTTTGAACTTTTGTTATGGTCTTTTAAGTGAAATTGGTGAATTTTTTTTCACTTGGAACTTTTATTATGGATTTTATAGTGAAATTGGTGAGTTTTTTGACTTGGAAAATTAGTAATGTTCTTTATAGTGAAATTGATGAGCTTTTTTACTTGAAACTTTTGTAATTATAGTGAAATTGGTGAGTTTTTTTTCACTTGGAACGTTTGTCGTGGTTTTTATAGTGAATTTGGTAGTTTTTCAACTTTGAACTTTTGTTATGAATTTAAGAGTGAAATTGGTGAGTTTTTAAAATCTGAACTCTCGTAATGGTCTTTGTTGTGAAATTGGTGATTTTTTGACTTGGATGTTCTGTAATGGTTTTTAAAATGAAATTGGTGAGTTTTCTCAGTTTCAACTTTTGTTACGGTCTTTGTTGTCAAATTGGTGATATTTTTAACTTGAAACTATTGAAATGGTCTTTATAGTGAAATTGTTGAGTTTTTTCTTTTGGAACTTTTGTCATGGTTTTATAGTAAAATTGGGGAATTTTTTAACTTTGAACATTTTTATGAGTTTTTGAGTGAAATCGATGTGCTATTTAACATCGAACTTTTATTTCTATTTTTATAGTGAAATAGGCGAGTTTTTTTAACTTAGATCTTTTACTTTTGTTTTTATAGTGAAATTGCTGATTTTTTGACTTGGAATTTTTGTTATGATTTTTATAGTGAAATTGGTGAGTTTTTTTTAACTTTGAGCTGTTGTTATTGTTTATAGAATGAAATTTGTGATTTTTTTCACTTTGAACTTTTGTTATGGTCTTTTAAGTGAAATTGGTGAATTTTTTTTCACTTGAAACTTTTATTATGGTTTTTATAGTGAAATTGGTGAGTTTTTTGACTTGGAAATTTAGTAATGGTCTTTATAGTGAAATTATTGAGCTTTTTAACTTGAAACTTTTGTAAATGGTCTTTATAGTGAAATTGGTGAGTTTTTTTCACTCAGAACGTTTGTCATGGTTTTTATAGTGAAATTTGGTAGTTTTTCAACTTTGAACTTTTGTTATGAATTTAAGAGTGAAATTGGTGAGTTTTTAAAATCTGAACTCTCGTATTGGTCTTTGTTGTAAAATTGGTGATTTTTTGACTTGGATGTTTTGTAATGGTCTTTATAGTGAAATCGGTGAGTTTTTTCACTTTCAACTTTTGTTATGGTCTTTATAGTCAAATAGGTGATATTTTAAACTTGAAACTATTGAAATGGTCTTTATAGTGAAATTGGTGAGTTTTTTCTTTTGGAACTTTTGTCATGGTTTTATAGTGAAATTGGTGAGTTTTTTCTTTTGGAGCTTTTGTCATGGTTTTATAGTGAAATTGAGGAGTTTTTCAACTTTGAACATTTTTATGAGTTTTTGAGTGAAATCAATGACCTTTTTAACATTGAACTTTTATTTGGGTTTTTATAAGGAAATTGTGAAATAGGCGTGTTTTTTTAACTTAGATCTTTTATTTTTGTTTTTATAAGGAAATTGCTGATTTTTTGACTTGGAAATTTTGTAATGGTCTTTATAGTGAAATTGGTGAGCTTTTTAACTTGAAACTTTTGTAAATGGTCTTTATAGTGAAATTGGTGAGTTTTTTTACTTGGAACGTTTGTCATGATTTTTATAGTGAAATTGGGTAGTTAATCAACTTTGAACTTTTGTTATGAATATAAGAGTGAAATTGGTGAGTTTTTAAAATCTGAACTCTCGTAATGGTCTTTGTTGTGAAATTGGTGATTTTTTGACTTGGATGTTCTGTAATGGTCTTTAAAATGAAATTGGTGAGTTTTCTCACTTTCAACTTTTGTTACGGTCTTTATTGTCAAATTGGTGATATTTTTGACTTGAAACTATTGAAATGGTCTTTATAGTGAAATTGTTGAGTTTTTTCTTTTGGAACTTTTGTCATGGTTTTATAGTGAAATTGGGGAGTTTTTCAACTTTGAACATTTTTATGAGTTTTTGAGTGAAATCGATGTGCTATTTAACATTGAACTTTTATTTCTGTTTTTATAGTGAAATAGGCGAGTTTTTTTAACTTAGATCTTTTACTTTTGTTTTTATAGTGAAATTGCTGATTTTTTGAATTGGAATTTTTGTTATGGTTTTTATAGTGAAATTGGTGAGTTTCTTTAACTTTGAGATGTTGTTATTGTTTATAGAATGAAATTTGTGATTTTTTCACTTTGAACTTTTGTTATGGTCTTTTAAGTGAAATTGGTGAATTTTTTTTCACTTGGAACTTTTATTATGGATTTTATAGTGAAATTGGTGAGTTTTTTGACTTGGAAAATTAGTAATGTTCTTTATAGTGAAATTGATGAGCTTTTTTACTTGAAACTTTTGTAATTATAGTGAAATTGGTGAGTTTTTTTCACTTGGAACGTTTGTCGTGGTTTTTATAGTGAATTTGGTAGTTTTTCAACTTTGAACTTTTGTTATGAATTTAAGAGTGAAATTGGTGAGTTTTTAAAATCTGAACTCTCGTAATGGTCTTTGTTGTGAAAATGGTGATTTTTTGACTTGGATGTTCTGTAATGGTTTTTAAAATGAAATTGGTGAGTTTTCTCAGTTTCAACTTTTGTTACGGTCTTTGTTGTCAAATTGGTGATATTTTTAACTTGAAACTATTGAAATGGTCTTTATAGTGAAATTGTTGAGTTTTTTCTTTTGGAACTTTTGTCATGGTTTTATAGTGAAATTGGGGAATTTTTCAACTTTGAACATTTTTATGAGTTTTTGAGTGAAATCGATGTGCTATTTAACATCGAACTTTTATTTCTATTTTTATAGTGAAATAGGCGAGTTTTTTTAACTTAGATCTTTTACTTTTGTTTTTATAGTGAAATTGCTGATTTTTTGACTTGGAATTTTTGTTATGATTTTTATAGTGAAATTGGTGAGTTTTTTTTAACTTTGAGCTGTTGTTATTGTTTATAGAATGAAATTTGTGATTTTTTTTCACTTTGAACTTTTGTTATGGTCTTTTAAGTGAAATTGGTGAATTTTTTTTCACTTGGAACTTTTATTATGGTTTTTATAGTGAAATTGGTGAGTTTTGTGACTTGGAAATTTAGTAATGGTCTTTATAGTGAAATTGTTGAGCTTTTTAACTTGAAACTTTTGTAAATGGTCTTTATAGTGAAATTGGTGAGTTTTTTTCACTCAGAACGTTTGTCATGGTTTTTATAGTGAAATTTAGTAGTTTTTCAACTTTGAACTTTTGTTATGAATTTAAGAGTGAAATTGGTGAGTTTTTAAAATCTGAACTCTCGTATTGGTCTTTGTTGTAAAGTTGGTGATTTTTTGACTTGGATGTTTTGTAATGGTCTTTATAGTGAAATCGGTCAGTTTTTTCACTTTCAACTTTTGTTATGGTCTTTATAGTCAAATAGGTGATATTTTAAACTTGAAACTATTGAAATGGTCTTTATAGTAAAATTGGTGAGTTTTTTCTTTTGGAACTTTTGTCATGGTTTTATAGTGAAATTGGTGAGTTTTTTCTTTTGGAGCTTTTGTCATGGTTTTATAGTGAAATTGAGGAGTTTTTCAACTTTGAACATTTTTATGAGTTTTTGAGTGAAATCAATGACCTTTTTAACATTGAACTTTTATTTGGGTTTTTATAAGGAAATTGTGAAATAGGCGTGTTTTTTTTTTAACTTAGATCTTTTATTTTTGTTTTTATAAGGAAATTGCTGATTTTTTGACTTGGAAATTTTGTAATGGTCTTTATAGTGAAATTGGTGAGCTTTTTAACTTGAAACTTTTGTAAATGGTCTTTATAGTGAAATTGGTGAGTTTTTTCACTTGGAACGTTTGTCATGGTTTTTATAGTGAAATTGGGTAGTTAATCAACTTTGAACTTTTGTTATGAATATAAGAGTGAAATTGGTGAGTTTTTAAAATCTGAACTCTCGTAATGGTCTTTGTTGTGAAATTGGTGATTTTTTGACTTGGATGTTCGTAATGGTCTTTAAAATGAAATTGGTGAGTTTTCTCACTTTCAACTTTTGTTACGGTCTTTATTGTCAAATTGGTGATATTTTTGACTTAAACTATTGAAATGGTCTTTATAGTGAAATTGTTGAGTTTTTTCTTTTGGAACTTTTGTCATGGTTTTATAGTGAAATTGGGGAGTTTTTAAACTTTGAACATTTTTATGAGTTTTTGAGTGAAATCGATGTGTTATTTAACATTGAACTTTTATTTCTGTTTTTATAGTGAAATAGGCGAGTTCTTTTAACTTAGATCTTTTACTTTTGTTTTTATAGTGAAATTGCTGATTTTTTGAATTGGAATTTTTGTTATGGTTTTTATAGTGAAATTGGTGAGTTTCTTTAACTTTGAGATGTTGTTATTGTTTATAGAATGAAATTTGTGATTTTTTCACTTTGAACTTTTGTTATGGTCTTTTAAGTGAAATTGGTGAATTTTTTTTCACTTGGAACTTTTATTATGGTTTTTATAGTGAAATTGGTGAGTTTTTTGACTTGGAACTTTTGTAATTATAGTGAAATTGGTGAGTTTTTTTCACTTAGAACTTTTATAGTGGTTTTTATAGTGAAATTTGGTAGTTTTTCAACTTTGAACTTTTGTTATGAATTTAAGAGTGAAATTGGTGAGTTTTTAAAATCTGAACTCTCGTATTGGTCTTTATAGTGAAATCGGTGAGTTTTTTCACTTTCAACTTTTGTTATGGTCTTTATAGACAAATTTGTGATATTTTTAACTTGAAACTATTGAAATGGTCTTTATAGTGAAATTGGTGAGTTTTTTCTTTTGGAACTTTTGTCATGGTTTGATAGTGAAATTGGGGAATTTTTCAACTTTGAACATTTTTATGAGTTTTTGAGTGAAATCAATGAGTTTTTAACATTGAACTTTTATTTGGGTTTTTATAGTGAAATTGAGAAATAGGCGAGTTTTTTTAACTTAGATATTTTATTTTTGTTTTTATAGTGAAATTGCTGATTTTTTGACTTGGAAATTTTGTAATGGTCTTCATAGTGAAATTGGTGAGGTTTTTTTCACATGGAACGTTTGTCATGGTTTTTATAGTGAAATTGGGTAGTTTTTCAACCTTGAACTTTTGTTATGAATATAAGAGTGAAATTGGTGAGTTTTTAAAATCTGAACTCTCGTAATGGTCTTTGTTGTGAAATTGGTGATTTTTTGACTTGGATGTTCTGTAATGGTTTTTAAAATGAAATTGGTGAGTTTTCTCACTTTCAACTTTTGTTACGGTCTTTGTTGTCAAATTGGTGATATTTTTAACTTGAAACTATTGAAATGGTCTTTATAGTGAAATTGTTGAGTTTTTTCTTTTGGAACTTTTGTCATGGTTTTATAGTGAAATTGGGGAATTTTTCAACTTTGAACATTTTTATGAGTTTTTGAATGAAATCGATGTGCTATTTAACATTGAACTTTTATTTTTATTTTTATAGTGAAATAGGCGAGTTTTTTTAACTTAGATCTTTTACTTTTGTTTTTATAGTGAAATTGGTGAGTTTTTTTTTAACTTTGAGCTGTTGTTATTGTTTATAGAATGAAATTTGTGATTTTTTTTCACTTTGAACTTTTGTTATGGTCTTTTAAGTGAAATTGGTGAATTTTTTTTCACTTGGAACTTTTATTATGGTTTTTATAGTGAAATTGGTGAGTTTTTTGACTTGGAAATTTAGTAATGGTCTTTATAGTGAAATTGTTTAGCTTTTTAAGTTGAAACTTTTGTAAATGGTCTTTATAGTGAAATTGGTGAGCTTTTTTCACTCAGAACGTTTATCATGGTTTTTATAGTGAAATTTAGTAGTTTTTCAACTTTGAACTTTTGTTATGAATTTAAGAGTGAAATTGGTGAGTTTTTAAAATCTGAACTCTCGTATTGGTCTTTGTTGTAAAATAGGTGATTTTTTGACTTGGATGTTTTGTAATGGTCTTTATAGTGAAATCAGTGAGTTTTTCCACTTTCAACTTTTGATATGGTCTTTATAGTCAAATTGGTGATATTTTTAACTTGAAACTATTGGAATGGTCTTTATAGTGAAATTGGTGAGTTTTTTATTTTGGAACTTTTGTCATGGTTTTATAGTGAAATTGGGGAGTTTTTCAACTTTGAACATTTTTATGAGTTTTTGAGTGAAATCAATGAGCTTTTTAACATTGAACTTTTATTTGGGTTTTAATAGTGAAATTGTGAAATAGGCGAGTTTTTTTTAACTTAGATATTTTATTTTTGTTTTTATAGTGAAATTGCTGATTTTTTGACTTGGAAATTTTGTAATGGTCTTTATAGTGAAATAGGTGAGCTTTTTAACTTGAAACTTTTGTAAATGGTCTTTATAGTGAAATTGGTGAGTTTTTTCACCTTGAACGTTTGTCATGGTTTTTATAGTGAAATCGGGTAGTTTTTAAACTTTGAACTTTTGTTATTAATATAAGAGTGAAATTGGTGAGTTTTTAAAATCTGAACTCTCGTAATGGTCTTTGTGTTGAAATTGGTGATTTTTTGACTTGGATGTTCTGTAATGGTCTTTAAAATGAAATTAGTGAGTTTTCTCACTTTCAACTTTTGTTACGGTCTTTATTGTCAAATTGGTGATATTTTTAAATTGAAACTATTGAAATGGTCTTTATAGTGAAATTGCTGAGTTTTTTCTTTTAGAACTTTTGTCATGGTTTTATAGTGAAATTGGGGAGTTTTTCAACTTTGAACATTTTTATGAGTTTTTGAGTGAAATCGATGTGCTATTTAACATTGAACTTTTATTTCTGTTTTTATAGTGAAATTGTGAAATAGGCGAGTTTTTTAACTTAGATCTTTTACTTTTGTTTTTATAGTGAAATTGCTGATTTTTTGAATTGGAATTTTTGTTATGGTTTTTATATTGTGAAATTGGTGAGTTTTTTTAACTTTAAGTTGTTGTTATTGTTTATAGAATGAAATTTGTGATTTTTTTTCACTTTGAACTTTTATTATGGTCTTTTAAGTGAAATTGGTGAATTTTTATTCACTTGGAACTTTTATTATGGTTTTTATAGTGAAATTGGTGAGTTTTTTGACTTGGAAATTTAGTAATGGTCTTTATAGTGAAATTGTTGAGCTTTTTAACTTGAAACTTTTGTAAATGGTCTTTATAGTGAAATTGGTGAGCTTTTTTCACTCAGAACGTTTATCATGGTTTTTATAGTGAAATTTAGTAGTTTTTCAACTTTGAACTTTTGTTATGAATTTAAGAGTGAAATTGGTGAGTTTTTAAAATCTGAACTGTCGTATTGGTCTTTGTTGTAAAATAGGTGATTTTTTGACTTGGATGTTTTGTAATGGTCTTTATAGTGAAATCGGTGAGTTTTTCCACTTTCAACTTTTGATATAGTCTTTATAGTCAAATTGGTGATATTTTTAACTTGAAACTATTGGAATGGTCTTTATAGTGAAATTGGTGAGTTTTTTCTTTTGGAACTTTTGTCATGGTTTTATAGTGAAATTGGGGAGTTTTTCAACTTTGAACATTTTTATGAGTTTTTGAGTGAAATCAATGAGCTTTTTAACATTGAACTTTTATTTGGGTTTTTATAGTGAAATTGTGAAATAGGCGAGTTTTTTTTAACTTAGATATTTTATTTTTGTTTTTATAGTGAAATTGCTGATTTTTTGACTTGGAAATTTTGTAATGGTCTTTATAGTGAAATAGGTGAGCTTTTTAACTTGAAACTTTTGTAAATGGTCTTTATAGTGAAATTGGTGAGTTTTTTCACCTTGAACGTTTGTCATGGTTTTTATAGTGAAATCGGGTAGTTTTTAAACTTTGAACTTTTGTTATGAATATAAGAGTGAAATTGGTGAGTTTTTAAAATCAGAACTCTCGTAATGGTCTTTGTTGTGAAATTGGTGATTTTTTGACTTGGATGTTCTGTAATGGTCTTTAAAATGAAATTGGTGAGTTTTCTCACTTTCAACTTTTGTTACGGTCTTTATTGTCAAATTGGTGATATTTTTAAATTGAAACTATTGAAATGGTCTTTATATTGAAATTGGTGAGTTTTTTCTTTTAGAACTTTTGTCATGGTTTTATAGTGAAATTGGGGAGTTTTTCAACTTTGAACATTTTTATGAGTTTTTGAGTGAAATCGATGTGCTATTTAACATTGAACTTTTATTTCTGTTTTTATAGTGAAATTGTGAAATAGGCGAGTTTTTTAACTTAGATCTTTTACTTTTGTTTTTATAGTGAAATTGCTGATTTTTTGAATTGGAATTTTTGTTATGGTTTTTATATTGTGAAATTGGTGAGTTTTTTTAACTTTAAGTTGTTGTTATTGTTTATAGAATGAAATTTGTGATTTTTTTTCACTTTGAACTTTTATTATGGTCTTTTAAGTGAAATTGGTGAATTTTTATTCACTTTGAACTTTTATTATGGTTTTTATAGTGAAATTGGTGAGTTTTTTGACTTGGAAATTTAGTAATGGTCTTTATAGTGAAATTGTTGAGCTTTTTAACTTGAAACTTTTGTAAATGGTCTTTATAGTGAAATTGGTGAGCTTTTTTCACTCAGAACGTTTATCATGGTTTTTATAGTGAAATTTAGTAGTTTTTCAACTTTGAACTTTTGTTATGAATTTAAGAGTGAAATTGGTGAGTTTTTAAAATCTGAACTCTCGTATTGGTCTTTGTTGTAAAATAGGTGATTTTTTGACTTGGATGTTTTGTAATGGTCTTTATAGTGAAATCGGTGAGTTTTTCCACTTTCAACTTTTGATATGGTCTTTATAGTCAAATTGGTGATATTTTTAACTTGAAACTATTGGAATGGTCTTTATAGTGAAATTGGTGAGTTTTTTCTTTTGGAACTTTTGTCATGGTTTTATAGTGAAATTGGGGAGTTTTTCAACTTTGAACATTTTTATGAGTTTTTGAGTGAAATCAATGAGCTTTTTAACATTGAACTTTTATTTGGGTTTTTATAGTGAAATTGTGAAATAGGCGAGTTTTTTTTAACTTAGATATTTTATTTTTGTTTTTATAGTGAAATTGCTGATTTTTTGACTTGGAAATTTTGTAATGGTCTTTATAGTGAAATAGGTGAGCTTTTTAACTTGAAACTTTTGTAAATGGTCTTTATAGTGAAATTGGTGAGTTTTTTCACCTTGAACGTTTGTCATGGTTTTTATAGTGAAATCGGGTAGTTTTTAAACTTTGAACTTTTGTTATGAATATAAGAGTGAAATTGGTGAGTTTTTAAAATCTGAACTCTCGTAATGGTCTTTGTTGTGAAATTGGTGATTTTTTGACTTGGATGTTCTGTAATGGTCTTTAAAATGAAATTGGTGAGTTTTCTCACTTTCAACTTTTGTTACGGTCTTTATTGTCAAATTGGTGATATTTTTAAATTGAAACTATTGAAATGGTCTTTATAGTGAAATTGATGAGTTTTTTCTTTTAGAACTTTTGTCATGGTTTTATAGTGAAATTGGGGAGTTTTTCAACTTTGAACATTTTTATGAGTTTTTGAGTGAAATCGATGTGCTATTTAACATTGAACTTTTATTTCTGTTTTTATAGTGAAATTGTGAGGCGAGTTTTTTAACTTAGATCTTTTACTTTTGTTTTTATAGTGAAATTGCTGATTTTTTGAATTGGAATTTTTGTTATGGTTTTTATATTGTGAAATTGGTGAGGTTTTTTAACTTTAAGTTGTTGTTATTGTTTATAGAATGAAATTTGTGATTTTTTTTCACTTTGAACTTTTATTATGGTCTTTTAAGTGAAATTGGTGAATTTTTATTCACTTGGAACTTTTATTATGGTTTTTATAGTGAAATTGGTGAGTTTTTTGACTTGGAAATTTAGTAATGGTCTTTATAGTGAAATTAGTGAGCTTTTTAACTTGAAACTTTTGTAAATGGTCTTTATAGTGAAATTGGTGAGTTTTTTTCACTTGGAACGTTTGTCATGGTTTTTATAGTGAAATTTGATAGTTTTTTAACTTTGAACTTTTGTTATGAATTTAAGAGTGAAATTGGTGAGTTTTTAAAATCTGAACTCTCGTATTGGTCTTTGTTGTAAAATTGGTGATTTTTTGACTTGGATGTTTTGTAATGGTCTTTACAGTGAAATCGGTGAGTTTTTTCACTTTCAACTTTTGTTATGGTCTTTATAGTCAAATAGGTGATATTTTTAACTTGAAACTATTGAAATGGTCTTTATAGTGAAATTGGTGTGTTTTTTCTTTTGGAACTTTTGTCATGGTTTTATAGTGAAATTGGTGAGTTTTTTCTTTTGGAACTTTTGTCATGGTTTTATAGTGAAATTGGGGAGTTTTTCAACTTTGAACATTTTTATGAGTTTTTGAGTGAAATCAATGAGTTTTTTAACATTGAACTTTTATTTGGGTTTTTATAGTGAAATTGTGAAATAAGCGAGTTTTTTTAACTTAGATATTTTATTTTTGTTTTTATAGTGAAATTGCTGATTTTTCGACTTGGAAATTTTGTAATGGTCTTTATAGTGAAATTGGTGAGCTTTTTAACTTGAAACTTTTGTAAATGGTCTTTATAGTGAAATTGGTGAGTTTTTTCACTTGGAACGTTTGTCATGGTTTTTATAGTGAAATTGGGTAGTTTATCAACTTTGAACTTTTGTTATGAATATAAGAGTGAAATTGGTGAGTTTTTAAAATCTGAACTCTCGTAATGGTCTTTGTTGTGAAATTGGTGATTTTTTGACTTGGATGTTCTGTAATGGTCTTTAAAATGAAATTGGTGAGTTTTTTCACTTTCAACTTTTGTTACGGTCTTTATTGTCAAATTGGTGATATTTTTAACTTGAAACTATTGAAAAGGTCTTTATAGTGAAATTGCTGAGTTTTTTCTTTTGGAACTTTTGTCATGGTTTTATAGTGAAATTGGGGAGTTTTTCAATTTGAACATTTTAATGAGTTTTTGAGTGAAATCGATGTGCTATTTAACATTGAACTTTTATTTCTGTTTTTATAGTGAAATTGTGAAATAGGCGAGTTTTTTTAACTTAGATCTTTTACTTTTGTTTTTATAGTGAAATTGCTGTTTTTTTGAATTGGAATTTTTGTTATGGTTTTTATAATGAAATTGGTAAGTTTTTTTAACTTTGAGTTGTTGTTATTGTTTATAGAATGAAATTTGTGATTTTTCTGACTTTGAACTTTTGTTATGGTCTTTTAAGTGAAATTGGTGAATTTTTTTTCACTTGGAATTTTTATTATGGTTTTTATAGTGAAATTGGTGAGTTTTTTGACTTGGAAATTTAGTAATGGTCTTTATAGTGAAATTGGTGAGCTTTTTAACTTGAAACTTTTGTAAATGGCCTTTATAGTGAAATTGGTGAGTTTTTCTCACTTGGAACGTTTGTTATGGTTTTTATAGTGAAATTTGGTAGTTTTTCATCTTTGAACTTTTGTTATGAATTTTAGAGTGAAATTGGTGAGTTTTTAAAATCTGAACTCTCGTATTGGTCTTTGTTGTAAAATTGGTGATATTTTGACTTTGATGTTTTGTAATGGTCTTTATAGTGAAATCGGTGAGTTTTTTCACTCTCAACTTTTGTTATGGTCTTTATAGACAAATTGGTGATATTTTTAACTTGAAACTATTGAAATGGTCTTTATAGTGAAATTGGTGAGTTTTTTCTTTTGGAACTTTTGTCATGGTTTTATAGTGAAATTGGGGAGTTTTTCAACTTTGAACATTTTTATGAGTTTTTGAGTGAAATCAATAGAGTTTTTTAACATTGAACTTTTATTTGGGTTTTTATAGTGAAATTGTGAAATAGGCGAGTTTTTTTAACTTAGATATTTTATTTTTGTTTTTATAGTGAAATTGCTGATTTTTCGACTTGGAAATTTTATAATGGTCTTTATAGTGAAATTGGTGAGCTTTTTAATTTGAAACTTTTGTAAATGGTCTTTATAGTGAAATTGGTGAGTTTTTTCACTTGGAACGTTTGTCATGGTTTTTATAGTGAAATTGGGTAGTTTATCAACTTTGAACTTTTGTTATGAATATAAGAGTGAAATTGGTGAGTTTTTAAAATCTGAACTCTCGTAATGGTCTTTGTTGTGAAATTGGTGATTTTTTGACTTGGATGTTCTGTAATGGTCTTTAAAATGAAATTGGTGAGTTTTTTCACTTTCAACTTTTGTTACGGTCTTTATTGTCAAATTGGTGATATTTTTAACTTGAAATTATTGAAAAGGTCTTTATAGTGAAATTGCTGAGTTTTTTCTTTTGGAACTTTTGTCATGGTTTTATAGTGAAATTGGGGAGTTTTTCAATTTGAACATTTTAATGAGTTTTTGAGTGAAATCGATGTGCTATTTAACATTGAACTTTTATTTCTGTTTTTATAGTGAAATTGTGAAATAGGCGAGTTTTTTTAACTTAGATCTTTTACTTTTGTTTTTATAGTGAAATTGCTGTTTTTTTGAATTGGAATTTTTGTTATTGTTTTTATAATGAAATTGGTAAGTTTTTTTAACTTTGAGTTGTTGTTATTGTTTATAGAATGAAATTTGTGATTTTTCTCACTTTGAACTTTTGTTAGGGTCTTTTAAGTGAAATTAGTGAATTTTTTTTCACTTGGAATTTTTATTATGGTTTTTATAGTGAAATTGGTGAGTTTTTTGACTTGGAAATTTAGTAATGGTCTTTATAGTGAAATTGGTGAGCTTTTTAACTTGAAACTTTTGTAAATGGCCTTTATAGTGAAATTGGTGAGTTTTTTTCACTTGGAACGTTTGTTATGGTTTTTATAGTGAAATTTGGTAGTTTTTCATCTTTGAACTTTTGTTATGAATTTTAGAGTGAAATTGGTGAGTTTTTAAAATCTGAACTCTCGTATTGGTCTTTGTTGTAAAATTGGTGATATTTTGACTTTGATGTTTTGTAATGGTCTTTATAGTGAAATCGGTGAGTTTTTTCACTCTCAACTTTTGTTATGGTCTTTATAGACAAATTGGTGATATTTTTAACTTGAAACTATTGAAATGGTCTTTATAGTGAAATTGGTGAGTTTTTTCTTTTGGAACTTTTGTCATGGTTTTATAGTGAAATTGGGGAGTTTTTCAACTTTGAACATTTTTATGAGTTTTTGAGTGAAATCAATGAGTTTTTTAACATTGAACTTTTATTTGGGTTTTTATAGTGAAATTGAGAAATAGGCGAGTTTTTTTAACTTAGATATTTTATTGTTGTTTTTATAGTGAAATTGCTGATTTTTTGACTTGGAAATTTTGTAATGGTCTTTATAGTGAAATTGGTGAGCTTTTTAACTTGAAACTTTTGTAAATGGTCTTTATAGTGAAATTGGTGAGTTTTTTCACTTGGAACGTTTGTCATGGTTTTTATAGTGAAATTGGGTAGTTTATCAACTTTGAACTTTTGTTATGAATATAAGAGTGAAATTGGTGAGTTTTTAAAATCTGAACTCTCGTAATGGTCTTTGTTGTGAAATTGGTGATTTTTTGACTTGGATGTTCTGTAATGGTCTTTAAAATGAAATCGGTGAGTTTTCTCACTTTCAACTTTTGTTACGGTCTTTATTGTCAAATTGGTGATATTTTTAACTTGAAACTATTGAAATGATCTTTATAGTGAAATTGGTGAGTTTTTTCTTTTGGAACTTTTGTCATGGTTTTATTGTGAAATTGGGGAGTTTTTTCTTTTGGAACTTTTGTCATGGTTTTATAGTGAAATTGGGGAGTTTTTCAACTTTGAACATTTTTATGAGTTTTTGTGTGAAATCAATGAGCTTTTTAACATTGAACTTTTATTTGGGTTTTTATAGTGAAATTGTGAAATAGGCGAGTTTTTTTAACTTAGATCTTTTATTTTTGTTTTTATAGTGAAATTGCTGATTTTTTGACTTGGAAATTTTGTAATGGTCTTTATAGTGAAATTGGTGAGCTTTTTAACTTCAAACTTTTGTAAATGGTCTTTATAGTGAAATTGGTGAGTTTTTTCACTTGGAACGTTTGTCATGGTTTTTATAGTGAAATTGGGTAGTTTATCAACTTTGAACTTTTATTATGAATATAAGAGTGAAATTGGTGAGTTTTTAAAATCTGAACTCTCGTAATGGTCTTTGTTGTGAAATTGGTGATTTTCTGACTTGGATGTCCTGTAATGGTCTTTAAAATGAAATTGGTGAGTTTTTTTCACTTTCAACTTTTGTTACGGTCTTTATTGTTAAATTGGTGATATTTTTAACTTGAAACTATTGAAATGGTCTTTATAGTGAAATTGCTGAGTTTTTTCTTTTGGAACTTTTGTCACGGTTTTATAGTGAAATTGGGGAGTTTTTCAACTTTGAACATATTTATGCATTTTTGAGTGAAATCGATGTGCTATTTAACATTGAACTTTTATTTCTGTTTTTATAGTGAAATTGTGAAATAGGCGAGTTTTTTTAACATAGATCTTTAACTTTTGTTTTTATAGTGAAATTGCTGATTTTTTGAATTGGAATTTTTGTTATGGTTTTTATAGTGAAATTGGTGAGTTTTTTTAACTTTGAGTTGTTGTTATTGTTTATAGAATGAAATTTGTGATTTTTTTCACTTTGAACTTTTGTTATGGTCTTTTAAGTGAAATTGGTGAATTTTTTTTCACTCGGAACTTTTATTATGGTTTTTATAGTGAAACTGGTGAGTTTTTTGACTTGGAAATTTAGTAATGGTCTTTATAGTGAAATTGGTGAGCTTTTTAACTTGAAACTTTTGTAAATGGCCTTTATAGTGAAATTGGTGAGTTTTTCTCACTTGGAACGTTTGTTATGGTTTTTATAGTGAAATTTGGTAGTTTTTCATCTTTGAACTTTTGTTATGAATTTTAGAGTGAAATTGGTGAGTTTTTAAAATCTGAACTCTCGTATTGGTCTTTGTTGTAAAATTGGTGATATTTTGACTTTGATGTTTTGTAATGGTCTTTATAGTGAAATCGGTGAATTTTTTCACTCTCAACTTTTGTTATGGTCTTTATAGACAAATTGGTGATATTTTTAACTTGAAACTATTGAAATGGTCTTTATAGTGAAATTGGTGAGTTTTTTCTTTTGGAACTTTTGTCATGGTTTTATAGTGAAATTGGGGAGTTTTTCAACTTTGAACATTTTTATGAGTTTTTGAGTGAAATCAATGAGCTTTTTAACATTGAACTTTTATTTGGGTTTTTATAGTGAAATTGTGAAATAGGCGAGTTTTTTTAACTTAGATCTTTTATTTTTGTTTTTATATTGAAATTGCTGATTTTTTGACTTGGAAATTTTGTAATGGTCTTTATAGTGAAATTGGTGAGCTTTTTAACTTGAAACTTTTGTAAATGGTCTTTATAGTGAAACTGGTGAGTTTTTTCACTTGGAACGTTTGTCATGGTTTTTATAGTGAAATTGGGTAGTTTACCAACTTTGAGCTTTTGTTATTGATATAAGAGTGAAATTGGTGAGTTTTTAAAATTTGAACTCTCATAATGGTCTTTGTTGTGAAATTAGTGATTTTTTGACTTGGATGTTCTGTAATGGTCTTTAAAATGAAATTGGTGAGTTTTTTCACTTTCAACTTTTGTTATTGTGTTTATAGTCAAATTGGTGATATTTTTAACTTGAAACTATTGAAATGGTCTTTAGAGTGAAATTGCTGAGTTTTTTCTTTTGGAACTTTTGTCATGGTTTTATAGTGAAATTGGGGAGTTTTTCAGCTTTGAACATTTTTATGAGTTTTTGAGTGAAATCGATGTGCTATTTAACATTGAACTTTTATTTCTGTTTTTATAGTGAAATTGTGAAATAGGCGAGTTTTTTTAACTTAGATCTTTTACTTTAGTTTTTATAGTGAAATTGCTGATTTTTTGAATTGGAATTTTTGTTATGGTTTTTATAGTGAAATTGGTGAGTTTTTTTAACTTTGAGTTGTTGTTATTGTTTATAGAATGAAATTTGTGATTTTTTTCACTTTGAACTTTTGTTATGGTCTTTTAAGTGAAATTGGTGAATTTTTTTTCACTCGGAACTTTTATTATGGTTTTTATAGTGAAACTGGTGAGTTTTTTGACTTGGAAATTTAGTAATGGTCTTTATAGTGAAATTGGTGAGCTTTTTAACTTGAAACTTTTGTAAATGGTCTTTATAGTGAAATTGGTGAGTTTTTTTCACTTGGAACGTTTGTCATGGTTTTTATAGTGAAATTTGGTAGTTTTTCAACTTTGAACTTTTGTTATGAATTTAAGAGTGAAATTGGTGAGTTTTTAAAATCTGAACTCTCGTATTGGTCTTTGTTGTAAAATTGATGATTTTTTGACTTGGATGTTTTGTAATGGTCTTTATACTGAAATCGGTGAGTTTTTTCAGTTTCAACTTTTGTTATGGTCTTTATAGTCAAATTGGTGTAATTTTTAACTTGAAACTATTGAAATGGTCTTTATAGTGAAAATTGTGTGTTTTTTCTTTTGGAACTTTTGTCATGGTTTTATAGTGAAATTGGGGAGTTTTTCAACTTTGAACATTTTTATGAGTTTTTGAGTGAAATCAATGAGCTTTTTAACATTGAACTTTTATTTGGGTTTTTATAGTGAAATTGTGAAATAGGCGAGTTTTTTTAACTTAGATCTTTTATTTTTGTTTTTATAGTGAAATTGCTGATTTTTTGACTTGGAAATTTTGTAATGGTCTTTATAGTGAAATTGGTGAGCTTTTTAACTTGAAACTTTTGTAAATGGTCTTTATAGTGAAACTGGTGAGTTTTTTCACTTGGAACGTTTGTCATGGTTTTTATAGTGAAATTGGGTAGTTTATCAACTTTGAACTTTTGTTATGAATATAAGAGTGAAATTGGTGAGTTTTTAAAATCTGAACTCTCGTAATGGTCTTTGTTGTGAAATTGGTGATTTTTTGACTTGGATGTTCTGTAATGGTCTTTAAAATGAAATTGGTGAGTTTTCTCACTTTCAACTTTTGTTACGGTCTTTATTGTAAAATTGGTGATATTTTTAACTTGAAACTATTGAAATGGTCTTTATAGTGAAATTACTGAGTTTTTTCTTTTGGAACTTTTGTCATGGTTTTATAGTGAAATTGGGGAGTTTTTCAACTTTGAACATTTTTATAAATTTTTTAAGTGAAATCGATGTGATATTTAACATTGAACTTTTATTTCTGTTTTTATAGTGAAATTGTGAAATAGGCGAGTTTTTTTAACTTAGATCTTTTACTTTTGTTTTTATAGTGAAATTGTTGATTTTTTGAATTGGAATTTTTGTTGTGGCTTTTATAGTGAAATTGGTGAGTTTTTTTAACTTTGAGTTGTTGTTATTGTTTATAGGATGAAATTTGTGATTTTTTTTCACTTTGACCTTTTGTTATGGTCTTTTAAGTGAAATTGGTGAATTTTTTTTCATTGGGAACTTTTATTTTGGTTTTTATAGAGAAATTGGTGAGTTTTTTGACTTGCAAATTTAGTAATGGTCTTTATAGTGAAATTGGTGAGCTTTTTAACTTGAAACTTTTGTAAATGGTCTTTATAGTGAAATTGGTGAGTTTTTTTCACTTGGAACGTTTGTCATGGTTTTTATAGTGAAATTTGGTAGTTTTTCAACTTTGAACTTTTGTTATGAATTTAAGAGTGAAATTGGTGAGTTTTTAAAATCTGAACTCTCGTATTGGTCTTTGTTGTAAAATTGGTGATTTTTTGACTTATATGTTTTGTAATGGTCTTTATAGTGAAATCGGTGAGTTTTTACACTTTCAACTTTTGTTATGGTCTTTATAGTCAAATTGGTGATATTTTTAACTTGAAACTATTGAAATGGTCTTTATAGTGAAATTGGTGAGTTTTTTCTTTTGGAACTTTTGTCATGGTTTTATTGTGAAATTGGGGAGTTTTTTCTTTAGGAACTTTTGTCATGGTTTTATAGTGAAATTGGGGAGTTTTTCAACTTTGAATATTTTTATGAGTTTTTGTGTGAAATCAATGAGCTTTTTAACATCGAACTTTTATTTGGGTTTTTATTGTGAAATTGTGAAATAGGCGAGTTTTTTTAACTTAGATCTTTTATTTTTGTTTTTATAGTGAAATTGCTGATTTTGTGACTTGGAAACTTTGTAATGGTCTTTGTAGTGAAATAGGTGAGCTTTTTAACTTCAAACTTTTGTAAATGGTCTTTATAGTGAAATTGGTGAGTTTTTTCACTTGGAACGTTTGTCATGGTTTTTATAGTGAAATTGGGTAGTTTATCAACTTTGAACTTTTGTTATGAATATAAGAGTGAAATTGGTGAGTTTTTAAAATCTGAACTCTCGTAATGGTCTTTGTTGTGAAATTGATGATTTTTTGACTTGGATGTTCTGTAATGGTCTTAAAAATGAAATCGGTGAGTTTTTTCACTTTCAACTTTTGTTACGGTCTTTATTGTCAAATTGGTGATATTTTTAACTTGAAACTATTGAAATGGTCTTTATAGTGAAATTGGTGAGTTTTTTCTTTTGGAACTTTTGTCATGGTTTTATAGTGAAATTGGGGAGTTTTTCAACTTTGAACATTTTTATGAGTTTTGGAGTGAAATCGATGTGCTATTTAACATTGAACTTTTATTTCTGTTTTTATAGTGAAATTGTGAAATAGGCGAGTTTTTTTAACTTAGATCTTTTACTTTTGTTTTTATAGTGAAATTGCTGATTCTTTGAATTGGAATATTTGTTATGGTTTTTATAGTGAAATTGGTGAGTTTTTTTAACTTTGAGTTGTTGTTATTTTTTATAGAATGAAATTTGTGATTTTTTTCACTTTGAACTTTTGTTATGGTCTTTTAAGTGAAATTGGTGAATTTTTTTCACTTGGAACTTTTATTATGGTTTTTATAGTGAAATTGGTGAGTTTTTTGACTTGGAAATTTAGTAATGGTCTTTATAGTGAAATTGGTGAGCTTTTTAACTTGAAACTTTTGTAAATGGTCTTTATAGTGAAATTGGTGAGTTTTTTTCACTTGGAACGTTTGTCATGGTTTTTATAGTGAAATTGGGTAGTTTTTAAAGTTTGAACTTTTGTTATGAATATAAGAGTGAAATTGTTGAGTTTTTAAAATCTGAACTCTCGTAATGGTCTTTGTTGTGAAATTGATGATTTTTTGACTTGGATGTTTTGTAATGGTCTTAAAAATGAAATCGGTGAGTTTTTTCACTTTCAACTTTTGTCATGGTTTTATGGTGAAATTGGGGAGTTTTTCAACTTTGAACATTTTTATGAGTTTTTGAGTGAAATCGATGTGCTATTTAACATTGACCTTTTATTTCTGTTTTTATAGTGAAATTGTGAAACAGGCTAGTTTTTTTAACTTAGATATTTTACTTTTGTTTTTATAGTGAAATTGCTGATTTTTTGATTGGAATTTTTGTTATCGTTTTTATAGTGAAATTGGTAAGTTTTTTTTAACTTTGAGATGTTGTTATTGTTTATAGAATGAAATTTGTGATTTTTTTCACTTTGAACTTTTGTTATGGTCTTTTAAGTGAAATTGGTGAATTTTTTTTCCACTTGGAACTTTTATTATGGTTTTTATAGTGAAATTGGTGAGTTTTTTGACTTGGAAGTTTATTAATGGTCTTTATAGTGAAATTGGTGAGCTTTTTAACTTGAAACTTTTGTAAATGGTGTTTATAGTGAAATTGGTGAGTTTTTTTCACTTGGAACGTTTGTCATGGTTTTTATAGTGAAATTTGGTAGTTTTTCGACTTTGAACTTTTGTTATGAATTTAAGAGTGAAATTGGTGAGTTTTTAAAATCTGAACTCTCGTATTGGTCTTTGTTGTAAAATTGGTGATTTTTTGACTTAGATGTTTTGTAATGGTCTTTATAGTGAAATCGGTGAGTTTTATAGACAAATTGGTGATATTTTTAACTTGAAACTATTGAAATGGTCTTTATAGTGAAATTGGTGTGTTTTTTCTTTTGGAACTTTTGTCATGGTTTTATAGTGAAATTGGGGAGTTTTTAAACTTTGAACATTTTTATGAGTTTTTGAGTGAAATCGATGTGCTCTTTAACATTGAACTTTTATTTGGGTTTTTATAGTGAAATTGTGAAATAGGCGAGTTTTTTTAACTTAGATCTTTTACTTTTGTTTTTATAATGAAATTGCTGATTTTTTGACTTGGAAATTTTGTAATGGTCTTTATAGTGAAATTGGTCAGCTTTTTAACTTGAACTTTTGTAAATGGTCTTTATAGTGAAATTGGTGAGTTTTTTTCACTTGGAACGTTTGTCATGGTTTTTATAGTGAAATTGGGTAGTTTTTATACTTTGAACTTTTGTTATGAATATAAGAGTGAAATTGGTGAGTTTTTAATATCTGAACTCTCGTAATGGTCTTTGTTGTGAAATTGGTTATTTTTTAACTTGGATGTTCTGTAATGGTCTTTAAAATGAAATTGGTGAGTTTTCTCACTTTCAACTTTTGTTACGGTCTTTATTGTCAAATTGGTGATATTTTTAACTTATTACTATTGAAATGGTCTTTATAGTGAAATTGGCGAGTTTTTTCTTTTGGAACTTTTGTCATTGTTTTATAGTGAAATTGGGGAGTTTTTCAACTTTGAACATTTTTATAAATTTTTTAAGTGTAATCGATGTGCTATTTAACATTGAACTTTTATTTCTGTTTTTATAGTGAAATTGTGAAATAGGCGAGTTTTTTTTAACTTAGATCTTTTACTTTTGTTTTTATAGTGAAATTGTTGATTTTTTGAATTGGAATTTTTGTTATGGCTTTTATAGTGAAATTGGTGAGTTTTTTTTAACTTTGAGATGTTGTTATTGTTTATAGAATGAAATTTGTGATTTTTTTCACTTTGAACTTTTGTTATGGTCTTTTAAGTGAAATTGGTGAATTTGTTTTCACTTGGAACTTTTATTATGGTTTTTATAGTGAAATTGGTGAGTTTTTTGACTTGGAAATTTAGTAATGGTCTTTATAGTGAAATTGGTGAGCTTTTTAACTTGAAACTTTTGTAAATGGTCTTTATAGTGAAATTGGTGAGTTTTTTTCACTTGGAACGTTTGTCATGGTTTTTATAGTGAAATTTGATAGTTTTTTAACTTTGAACTTTTTTTATGAATTTAAGAGTGAAATTGGTGAGTTTTTAAAATCTGAACTCTCGTATTGGTCTTTGTTGTAAAATTGGTGATTTTTTGACTTGGATGTTTTGTAATGGTCTTTATAGTGAAATCGGTGAGTTTTTTCACTTTCAACTTTTGTTATGGTCTTTATAGTCAAATTGGTGATATTTTTAACTTGAAACTATTGAAATTGTCTTTATAGTGAAATTGGTGAGTTTTTTCTTTTGGAACTTTTGTCATAGCTTTATATTGAAATTGGTGTGTTTTTTCTTTTGGAACTTTTGTCATGGTTTTATAGTGAAATTGGTGAGCTTTTTAACTTGAACATTTGTAAATGGTCTTTATTGTGAAATTGGTGAGTTTTTTTCACTTGGAACGTTCGTCATGGTTTTAATAGTGAAATTGGGTAGTTTTTAAATTTTGAACTTTTGTTATGAATACAAGAGTGAAATTGTTGAGTTTTTAAAATCTGAACTCTCGTAATGGTCTTTGTTGTGAAATTGATGATTTTTTGACTTGGATGTTCTGTAATGGTCTTAAAAATGAAATCGGTGAGTTTTTTCACTTTCAACTTTTGTTACGGTCTTTATTGTCAAATTGGTGATATTTTTAACTTTAAACTATTGAAATGGTCTTTATAGTGAAATTGGTGAGTTTTTTGTTTTGGAACTTTTGTCATGGTTTTATAGTGAAATTGGGGAGTTTTTAAACTTTGAACATTTTTATGAGTTTTTGAGTGAAATTGATGTGCTATTTAACATTGAACTTTTATTTCACTTTTTATAGTGAAATTGTGAAACAGGCTAGTTTTTTTAACTTAGATCTTTTACTTTTGTTTTTATAGTGAAATTGCTGATTTTTTGAATTGGAATTTTTGTTATCGCTTTTATAGTGAAATTGGTAAGTTTTTTTTAACTTTGAGATGTTGTTATTGTTTATAGAATGAAATTTGTGATTTTTTTCACTTTGAACTTTTGTTATGGTCTTTTAATTGAAATTGGTGAATTTTTTTCACTTGGAACTTTTATTATGGTTTTTATAGTGAAATTGGTGAGTTTTTTGACTTGGAAATTTAGTAATGGTCTTTATAGTGATATTGGTGACCTTTTTAACTTGAAACTTTTGTAAATGGTCTTTATAGTGAAATTGGTGAGTTTTTTTAACTTGGAACGTTTGTCATGGTTTTTATAGTGAAATTTGGTAGTTTTTCAACTTTGAACTTTTGTTATGAATTTAAGAGTGAAATTGGTGAGTTTTTAAAATCTGAACTCTCGTATTGGTCTTTGTTGTAAAATGGGGGATTTTTTGACTTGGATGTTTTATAATGGTCTTTATAGTGAAATCGGTGAGTTTTTTCACTTTCAACTTTTGTTATGGACTTTATAGTCAAATTGGTGATATTTTTTAACTTGAAACTATTGAAATGCTCTTTATAGTGAAATTCGTGAGTTTTTTCTTTTGGAACTTTTGTCATGGTTTTATAGTGAAATTGGGGAGTTTTTCAACTTTGAACATTTTTATGAGTTTTTGAGTGAAATCAATGAGCTTTTTAACATTGAACTTTTATTTGGGTTTTTATAGTGAAATTTTTAAATAGGCGAGTTTTTTTAACTTAGATCTTTTATTTTTGTTTTTATAGTGAAATTGCTAATTTGTTGACTTGGAAGTTTTCTAATGGTCTATATAGTGAAATTGTTGAGCTTTTTAAATTGAACTTTTGTAAATGGTCTTTATAATGAAATTGTTGAGTTTTTTTCACTTGGAACGTTTGTCATGGTTTTTATAGTGAAATTGGGTAGTTTTTAAACTTTGAACTTTTGTTATGAATATAAGAGCGAAATTGGTGAGTTTTTAAAATCTGAACTCTCGTAATGGTCTTTGTTGTGAAATTGGTGATTTTTTGACTTGGATGTTCTGTAATGGTCTTTAAAATGAAATTGGTGAGTTTTCTCACTTTCAACTTTTGTTACGGTCTTTATTGTCAAATTGGTGATATTTTTAACTTGAAACAATTGAAATGGTCTTTATAGTGAAATTGGTGAGTTTTTTCTTTTGGAACTTTTGTCATGGTTTTATAGTGAAATTGGGGAGTTTTTCAACTTTGAACATTTTTATGAGTTTTTGAGTGAAATCGATGTGTTATTTAAAATTGAACTTTTATTTCTGTTTTTATAGTGAAATTGTGAAACAGGCGAGTTTTTTTAACTTAGATCTTTTACTTTTGTTATTATAGTGAAATTGCTGATTTTTTGAATTGGAATTTTTGTTATGGTTTTTATAGTGAAATTGGTGAGTTTTTTTAACTTTGAGATGTTGTTATTGTTTATAGAATGAAATTTGTGATTTTTTTCACTTTGAACTTTTGTTATGGTCTTTTAAGTGAAATTGGTGAATTTTTTTTCACTTGGAACTTTTATTATGGTTTTTATAGTGAAATTGGTGAGTTTTTTGACTTGGAAATTTTGTAATGGTTTTATAGTGAAATTGGTGAGCTTTTTAACTTGAAACTTTTGTAAATGGTCTTTATAGTGAAATTGGTGAGTTTTTTTCACTTGGAACGTTTGTCATGGTTTTTATAGTGAAATTGGGTAGTTTTTAAACTTTGAACTTTTGTTATGAATATAAGAGCGAAATTGGTGAGTTTTTAAAATCTGAACTCTCGTAATGGTCTTTGTTGTGAAATTGGTGATTTTTTGACTTGGATGTTCTGTAATGGTCTTTAAAATGAAATTGGTGAGTTTTCTCACTTTCAACTTTTGTTACGGTCTTTATTGTCAAATTGGTGATATTTTTAACTTGAAACTATTGAAATGGTCTTTATAGTGAAATTGGTGAGTTTTTTCTTTTGGAACTTTTGTCATGGTTTTATAGTGAAATTGGGGAGTTTTTCACCTTTGAACATTTTTATGAGTTTTTGAGTGAAATCGATGTGTTATTTAAAATTGAACTTTTATTTCTGTTTTTATAGTGAAATTGTGAAACAGGCGAGTTTTTTTAACTTAGATCTTTTACTTTTGTTATTAAGGGTGAAATTGCTGATTTTTTGAATTGGAATTTTTGTTATGGTTTTTATAGTGAAATTGGTGAGTTTTTTTAACTTTGAGATGTTGTTATTATTTATAGAATGAAATTTGTGATTTTTTTCACTTTGAACTTTTGTTATGGTCTTTTAAGTGAAATTGGTGAATTTTTTTTCACTTGGAACTTTTATTTTGGTTTTTATAGTGAAATTGGTGAGTTTTTTAACTTGAAACTTTTGTAAATGGTCTTTAGAGTGAAATTGGTGAGTTTTTTTTCACTTGGAACGTTTTTCATGGTTTTTATAGTGAAATTTGGTAGTTTTTCAACTTTGAACTTTTGTTATGAATTTAAGAGTGAAATTGGTGAGTTTTTAAAATATGAGCTCTCGTATTGGTCTTTGTTGTAAAATTGGTGATTTTTTGACTTAGATGCTTTGTAATGGTCTTTATAGTGAAATCGGTGAGTTTTTTCACTTTCAACTTTTGTTATGGTCTTTATAGACAAATTGGTGATATTTTTAACTTGAAACTATTGAAATGGTCTTTATAGTGAAATTGGTGAGGTTTTTCTTTTGGAAATTTTGTCATGGTTTTATAGTGAAATTTGGGAGTTTTTCCAACTTTTAACATTTTTATGAGTTTTTGAGTGAAATCAATGAGCTTTTTAACATTGAACTTTTATTTGGGTTTTTATAGTGAAATTATGAAATAGGCGAGTTTTTTTAACTTAGATCTTTTATTTTTGTTTTTATAGTGAAATTGCTGATTTTTTGACTTGGAAATTTTGTAATGGTCTTTATAGTGAAATTGGTGAGCTTTGTAACTTGAACTTTTGTAAAAGTTCTTTATAGTGAAATTGGTGAGTTTTTTTCACTTGGAACGTTTGTCATGGTTTTTATAGTGAAATTGGGTAGTTATTAAACTTTGAACTTTTGTTATGAATATAAGAGCGAAATTGGTGAGTTTTTAAAATCTGAACTCTCGTAATGGTCTTTGTTGTGAGATTGGTGATTTTTTGACTTGGATGTTCTGTAATGGTCTTTAAAATGAAATTGGTGAGTTTTCTCACTTTCAACTTTTGTTACGGTCTTTATTGTCAAATTGGTGATATTTTTAACTTGAAACTATTGAAATGGTCTTTATAGTGAAATTGGTGAGTTTTTTATTTTGGAACTTTTGTCATGGTTTTATAGTGAAATTGGGGAGTTTTTCAACTTTGAACATTTTTATGAGTTTTTGAGTGAAATCGATGTGTTATTTAACATTGAACTTTTATTTCTGTTTTTATAGTGAAATTGTGAAACAGGCGAGTTTTTTTAACTTAGATCTTTTACTTTTGTTTTTATAGTGAAATTGCTGATTTTTTGAATTGGAATTTTTGTTATGGTTTTTATAGTGAAATTGGTAAGTTTTTTTTTTAACTTTGAGATGTTGTTATTGTTTATAGAATGAAATTTGTGATTTTTTTCACTTTGAACTTTTGTTATGGTCTTTTAAGTGAAATTGGTGAATTTTTTTTCACTTGGAACTTTTATTATGGTTTTTATAGTGAAATTGCTGATTTTTTGACTTGGAAATTTTGTAATGGTCTTTATAGTGAAATTGGTGAGCTTTGTAACTTGAACTTTTGTAAAAGGTCTTTATAGTGAAATTGGTGAGTTTTTTTCACTTGGAACGTTTGTCATGGTTTTTATAGTGAAATTGGGTAGTTATTAAACTTTGAACTTTTGTTATGAATATAAGAGCGAAATTGGTGAGTTTTTAAAAGCTGAACTCTCGTAATGGTCTTTGTTGTGAAATTGGTGATTTTTTGACTTGGATGTTCTTTAATGGTCTTTAAAATGAAAATGGTGAGTTTTCTCACTTTCAACTTTTGTTACGGTCTTTATTGTCAAATTGGTGATATTTTTAACTTGAAACTATTGAAATGGTCTTTATAGTGAAATTGGTGAGTTTTTTCTTTTGGAACTTTTGTCATGGTTTTATAGTGAAATTGGGGAGTTTTTCAACTTTGAACATTTTTATGAGTTTTTGAGTGAAATCGATGTGTTATTTAAAATTGAACTTTTATTTCTGTTTTTATAGTGAAATTGTGAAACAGGCGAGTTTTTATAACTTAGATCTTTTACTTCTGTTTTTATAGTGAAATTGCTGATTTTTTGAATTGGAATTTTTGTTATGGTTTTTATAGTGAAATTGGTGAGTTTTTTAAACTTTGAGATGTTGTTATTGTTTATAGAATGAAATTTGTGATTTTTTTCACTTTGAACTTTTGTTATGGTCTTTTAAGTGAAATTGGTGAATTTTTTTTCACTTGGAACTTTTATTATGGTTTTTATAGTGAAATTGGTGAGTTTTTTGACTTGGAAATTTAGTAATGGTCTTTATAGTGAAATTGGTGAGCTTTTTAACTTGAAACTTTTGTAAATGGTCTTTATAGTGAAATTGGTGAGTTTTTTATTTTGGAACTTTTGTCATGGTTTTATAGTGAAATTGGGGAGTTTTTCAACTTTGAACATTTTTATGAGTTTTTGAGTGAAATCGATGTGTTATTTAAAATTGAACTTTTATTTCTGTTTTTATAGTGAAATTGTGAAACAGGCGAGTTTTTTTAACTTAGATCTTTTACTTTTGTTATTAAGGGTGAAATTGCTGATTTTTTGAATTGGAATTTTTGTTATGGTTTTTATAGTGAAATTGGTGAGTTTTTTTAACTTTGAGATGTTGTTATTATTTATAGAATGAAATTTGTGATTTTTTTCACTTTGAACTTTTGTTATGGTCTTTTAAGTGAAATTGGTGAATTTTTTTCACTTGGAACTTTTATTTTGGTTTTTATAGTGAAATTGGTGAGTTTTTTAACTTGAAACTTTTGTAAATGGTCTTTAGAGTGAAATTGGTGAGTTTTTTTTCACTTGGAACGTTTTTCATGGTTTTTATAGTGAAATTTGGTAGTTTTTCAACTTTGAACTTTTGTTATGAATTTAAGAGTGAAATTGGTGAGTTTTTAAAATATGAGCTCTCGTATTGGTCTTTGTTGTAAAATTGGTGATTTTTTGACTTAGATGCTTTGTAATGGTCTTTATAGTGAAATCGGTGAGTTTTTTCACTTTCAACTTTTGTTATGGTCTTTATAGACAAATTGGTGATATTTTTAACTTGAAACTATTGAAATGGTCTTTATAGTGAAATTGGTGAGGTTTTTCTTTTGGAAATTTTGTCATGGTTTTATAGTGAAATTTGGGAGTTTTTCCAACTTTTAACATTTTTATGAGTTTTTGAGTGAAATCAATGAGCTTTTTAACATTGAACTTTTATTTGGGTTTTTATAGTGAAATTATGAAACAGGCGAGTTTTTTTAACTTAGATCTTTTATTTTTGTTTTTATAGTGAAATTGCTGATTTTTTGACTTGGAAATTTTGTAATGGTCTTTATAGTGAAATTGGTGAGCTTTGTAACTTGAACTTTTGTAAAAGTTCTTTATAGTGAAATTGGTGAGTTTTTTTCACTTGGAACGTTTGTCATGGTTTTTATAGTGAAATTGGGTAGTTATTAAACTTTGAACTTTTGTTATGAATATAAGAGCGAAATTGGTGAGTTTTTAAAATCTGAACTCTCGTAATGGTCTTTGTTGTGAAATTGGTGATTTTTTGACTTGGATGTTCTGTAATGGTCTTTAAAATGAAATTGGTGAGTTTTCTCACTTTCAACTTTTGTTACGGTCTTTATTGTCAAATTGGTGATATTTTTAACTTGAAACTATTGAAATGGTCTTTATAGTGAAATTGGTGAGTTTTTTATTTTGGAACTTTTGTCATGGTTTTATAGTGAAATTGGGGAGTTTTTCAACTTTGAACATTTTTATGAGTTTTTGAGTGAAATCGATGTGTTATTTAACATTGAACTTTTATTTCTGTTTTTATAGTGAAATTGTGAAACAGGCGAGTTTTTTTAACTTAGATCTTTTACTTTTGTTTTTATAGTGAAATTGCTGATTTTTTGAATTGGAATTTTTGTTATGGTTTTTATAGTGAAATTGGTAAGTTTTTTTTTTAACTTTGAGATGTTGTTATTGTTTATAGAATGAAATTTGTGATTTTTTTCACTTTGAACTTTTGTTATGGTCTTTTAAGTGAAATTGGTGAATTTTTTTTCACTTGGAACTTTTATTATGGTTTTTATAGTGAAATTGCTGATTTTTTGACTTGGAAATTTTGTAATGGTCTTTATAGTGAAATTGGTGAGCTTTGTAACTTGAACTTTTGTAAAAGGTCTTTATAGTGAAATTGGTGAGTTTTTTTCACTTGGAACGTTTGTCATGGTTTTTATAGTGAAATTGGGTAGTTATTAAACTTTGAACTTTTGTTATGAATATAAGAGCGAAATTGGTGAGTTTTTAAAAGCTGAACTCTCGTAATGGTCTTTGTTGTGAAATTGGTGATTTTTTGACTTGGATGTTCTTTAATGGTCTTTAAAATGAAAATGGTGAGTTTTCTCACTTTCAACTTTTGTTACGGTCTTTATTGTCAAATTGGTGATATTTTTAACTTGAAACTATTGAAATGGTCTTTATAGTGAAATTGGTGAGTTTTTTCTTTTGGAACTTTTGTCATGGTTTTATAGTGAAATTGGGGAGTTTTTCAACTTTGAACATTTTTATGAGTTTTTGAGTGAAATCGATGTGTTATTTAAAATTGAACTTTTATTTCTGTTTTTATAGTGAAATTGTGAAACAGGCGAGTTTTTATAACTTAGATCTTTTACTTCTGTTTTTATAGTGAAATTGCTGATTTTTTGAATTGGAATTTTTGTTATGGTTTTTATAGTGAAATTGGTGAGTTTTTTAAACTTTGAGATGTTGTTATTGTTTATAGAATGAAATTTGTGATTTTTTTCACTTTGAACTTTTGTTATGGTCTTTTAAGTGAAATTGGTGAATTTTTTTTCACTTGGAACTTTTATTATGGTTTTTATAGTGAAATTGGTGAGTTTTTTGACTTGGAAATTTAGTAATGGTCTTTATAGTGAAATTGGTGAGCTTTTTAACTTGAAACTTTTGTAAATGGTCTTTATAGTGAAATTGGTGAGTTTTTTATTTTGGAACTTTTGTCATGGTTTTATAGTGAAATTGGGGAGTTTTTCAACTTTGAACATTTTTATGAGTTTTTGAGTGAAATCGATGTGTTATTTAACATTGAACTTTTATTTCTGTTTTTATAGTGAAATTGTGAAACAGGCGAGTTTTTTTAACTTAGATCTTTTACTTTTGTTTTTATAGTGAAATTGCTGATTTTTTGAATTGGAATTTTTGTTATGGTTTTTATAGTGAAATTGGTAAGTTTTTTTTTAACTTTGAGAT
This sequence comes from Lathyrus sativus, assembly GCA_963859935.3. Taxonomy (NCBI): domain Eukaryota; kingdom Viridiplantae; phylum Streptophyta; class Magnoliopsida; order Fabales; family Fabaceae; genus Lathyrus; species Lathyrus sativus. Next base: position 260,096,463 of record OZ012738.1, read on the forward strand.
GTTGTTATTGTTTATAGAATGAAATTTGTGATTTTTTTCACTTTGAACTTTTGTTATGGTCTTTTAAGTGAAATTGGTGAATTTTTTTTCACTTGGAACTTTTATTATGGTTTTTATAGTGAAATTGCTGATTTTTTGACTTGGAAATTTTGTAATGGTCTTTATAGTGAAATTGGTGAGCTTTGTAACTTGAACTTTTGTAAAAGGTCTTTATAGTGAAATTGGTGAGTTTTTTTCACTTGGAACGTTTGTCATGGTTTTTATAGTGAAATTGGGTAGTTATTAAACTTTGAACTTTTGTTATGAATATAAGAGCGAAATTGGTGAGTTTTTAAAAGCTGAACTCTCGTAATGGTCTTTGTTGTGAAATTGGTGATTTTTTGACTTGGATGTTCTTTAATGGTCTTTAAAATGAAAATGGTGAGTTTTCTCACTTTCAACTTTTGTTACGGTCTTTATTGTCAAATTGGTGATATTTTTAACTTGAAACTATTGAAATGGTCTTTATAGTGAAATTGGTGAGTTTTTTCTTTTGGAACTTTTGTCATGGTTTTATAGTGAAATTGGGGAGTTTTTCAACTTTGAACATTTTTATGAGTTTTTGAGTGAAATCGATGTGTTATTTAAAATTGAACTTTTATTTCTGTTTTTATAGTGAAATTGTGAAACAGGCGAGTTTTTATAACTTAGATCTTTTACTTCTGTTTTTATAGTGAAATTGCTGATTTTTTGAATTGGAATTTTTGTTATGGTTTTTATAGTGAAATTGGTGAGTTTTTTTAACTTTGAGATGTTGTTATTGTTTATAGAATGAAATTTGTGATTTTTTTCACTTTGAACTTTTGTTATGGTCTTTTAAGTGAAATTGGTGAATTTTTTTTCACTTGGAACTTTTATTATGGTTTTTATAGTGAAATTGGTGAGTTTTTTGACTTGGAAATTTAGTAATGGTCTTTATAGTGAAATTGGTGAGCTTTTTAACTTGAAACTTTTGTAAATGGTCTTTATAGTGAAATTGGTGAGTTTTTTTCACTTGGAACGTTTGTCATGGTTTTTATAGTGAAATTTGGTAGTTTTTCAACTTTGAACTTTTGTTATGAATTTAAGAGTGAAATTGGTGAGTTTTTAAAATCTGAACTCTCGTATTGGTCTTTGTTGTAAAATTGGTTATTTTTTGACTTGGATGTTTTGTAATGCTATTTATAGTGAAATCGGTGAGTTTTTTCACTTTCAACTTTTGTTATGGTCTTTATAGACAAATTGGGGACATTTTTAACTTGAAACTATTGAAATGGTCTTTATAGTGAAATTGGTGAGGTTTTTCTTTTGGAAATTTTGTCATGGTTTTATAGTGAAATTGGGGAGTTTTTCCAACTTTGAACATTTTTATGAGTTTTTGAGTGAAATCAATGAGCTTTTTAACATTGAACTTTTATTTGGGTTTTTATAGTGAAATTGTGAAATAGGCGAGTTTTTTTAACTTAGATCTTTTATTTTTGTTTTTATAGTGAAATTGCTGATTTTTTGACTTGGAAATTATGTAATGGTCTTTATAGTGAAATTGGTGAGCTTTGTAACTTGAACTTTTGTAAAAGGTCTTTATAGAGAAAATGGTGAGTTTTTTTCACTTGGAACGTTTGTCATGGTTTTTATAGTGAAATTGGGTAGTTATTAAACTTTGAACTCTTGTTATGAATATAAGAGCGAAATTGGTGAGTTTTTAAAATCTGAACTCTCGTAATGGTCTTTGTTGTGAAATTGGTGATTTTTTGACTTGGATGTTCTGTAATGGTCTTTAAAATGAAATTGGTGAGTTTTCTCACTTTCAACTTTTGTTACGGTCTTTATTGTCAAATTGGTGATATTTTTAACTTGAAACTATTGAAATGGTCTTTATAGTGAAATTGGTGAGTTTTTTCTTTTGGAACTTTTGTCATGGTTTTATAGTGAAATTGGGGAGTTTTTCAACTTTGAACATTTTTATGAGTTTTTGAGTGAAATCGATGTGTTATTTAAAATTGAACTTTTATTTCTGTTTTTATAGTGAAATTGTGAAACAGGCGAGTTTTTTTAACTTAGATCTTTTACTTTTGTTATTATAGTGAAATTGCTGATTTTTTGAATTGGAATTTTTGTTATGGTTTTTATAGTGAAATTGGTGAGTTTTTTTAACTTTGAGATGTTGTTATTGTTTATAGAATGAAATTTGTGATTTTTTTCACTTTGAACTTTTGTTATGGTCTTTTAAGTGAAATTGGTGAATTTTTTTTCATTTGGAACTTTTATTATGGTTTTTATAGTGAAATTGGTGAGTTTTTTGACTTGGAAATTTTGTAATGGTCTTTATAGTGAAATTGGTGAGCTTTTTAACTTGAAACTTTTGTAAATGGTCTTTATAGTGAAATTGGTGAGTTTTTTTCACTTGGAACGTTTGTCATAGTTTTTATAGTGAAATTGGGTAGTTTTTAAACTTTGAACTTTTGTTATGAATATAAGAGCGAAATTGGTGAGTTTTTAAAATCTGAACTCTCGTAATGGTCTTTGTTGTGAAATTGGTGATTTTTTGACTTGGATGTTCTGTAATGGTCTTTAAAATGAAATTGGTGAGTTTTCTCGCTTTCAACTTTTGTTACGGTCTTTATTGTCAAATTGGTGATATTTTTAACTTGAAACTATTGAAATGGTCTATATAGTGAAATTGGTGAGTTTTTTCTTTTGGAACTTTTGTCATGGTTTTATAGTGAAATTGGGGAGTTTTTCACCTTTGAACATTTTTATGAGTTTATGAGTGAAATCGATGTGTTATTTAAAATTGAGCTTTTATTTCTGTTTTTATAGTGAAATTGTGAAACAGGCGAGTTTTTTTAACTTAGATCTTTTACTTTTGTTATTATAGTGAAATTGCTGATTTTTTGAATTGGAATTTTTGTTATGGTTTTTATAGTGAAATTGGTGAGTTTTTTTTAACTTTGAGATGTTGTTATTATTTATAGAATGAAATTTGTGATTTTTTTCACTTTGAACTTTTGTTATGGTCTTTTAAGTGAAATTGGTGAATTTTTTTCACTTGGAACTTTTATTTTGGTTTTTATAGTGAAATTGGTGAGCTTTTTAACTTGAAACTTTTGTAAATGGTCTTTATAGTGAAATTGGTGAGTTTTTTTCACTTGGAACGTTTGTCATGGTTTTTATAGTGAAATTGGGTAGTTTTTAAACTTTGAACTTTTGTTATGAATATAAGAGCGAAATTGGTGAGTTTTTAAAATCTGAACTCTCGTAATGGTCTTTGTTGTGAAATTGGTGATTTTTTTGACTTGGATGTTTTGTAATGCTATTTATAGTGAAATCGGTGAGTTTTTTCACTTTCAACTTTTGTTATGGTCTTTATAGACAAATTGGGGATATTTTTAACTTGAAACTATTGAAATGGTCTTTATAGTGAAATTGGTGAGGTTTTTCTTTTGGAACTTTTGTCATGGTTTTATAGTGAAATTGGGGAGTTTTTCCAACTTTGAACATTTTTATGAGTTTTTGAGTGAAATCAATGAGCTTTTTAACATTGAACTTTTATTTGGGTTTTTATAGTGAAATTGTGAAATAGGCGAGTTTTTTTAACTTAGATCTTTTATTTTTGTTTTTATAGTGAAATTGCTGATTTTTTGACTTGGAAATTTTGTAATGGTCTTTATAGTGAAATTGGTGAGCTTTGTAACTTGAACTTTTGTAAAAGGTCTTTATAGTGAAAATGGTGAGTTTTTTTCACTTGGAACGTTTGTCATGGTTTTTATAGTGAAATTGGGTAGTTATTAAACTTTGAACTTTTGTTATGAATATAAGAGCGAAATTGGTGAGTTTTTAAAATCTGAACTCTCTTAATGGTCTTTGTTGTGAAGTTGGTGATTTTTTGACTTGGATGTTCTGTAATGGTCTTTAAAATGAAATTGGTGAGTTTTCTCACTTTCAACTTTTGTTATGGTTTTTATAGTCAAATTGGTGATATTTTTAACTTGTAACTATTGAAATGGTCTTTATAGTGAAATTGGTGAGTTTTTTCTTTTGGAACTTTTGTTATGTTTTTAAAGTGAAATTAGGGAGTTTTTCAACTTTGAACATTTTTATGAGGTTTTGAATGAAATCGATGTGCTATTTAACATTGAACTTTTATTTCTGTTTTTATAGTGAAATTGTGAAATAGGCGAGTTTTTTTAACTTAGATCTTTTACTTTTGTTTTTATAGTGAAATTGCTAATTTTTTGACTTGGAATTTTTGTTATGGTTTTTATAGTGAAATTGGTGAGTTTTTTTTTAACTTTGAGCTGTTGTTATTGTTTATAGAATGAAATTTGTGATTTTTTTCACTTTGAACTTTTGTTATGGTCTTTTAAGTGAAATTGGTGAATTTTTTTTCACTTGGAACTTTTATTATGGTTTTTATAGTGAAATTGGTGAGTTTTTTGACTTGGAAATTTTGTAATGGTCTTTATAGTGAAATTGGTGAGCTTTTTAACTTGAAACTTTTGTAAATGGTCTTTATAGTGAAATTGGTGAGTTTTTTTCACTTGGAACGTTTGTCATGGTTTTTATAGTGAAATTGGGTAGTTTTTAAACTTTGAACTTTTGTTATGAATATAAGAGCGAAATTGGTGAGTTTTTAAAATCTGAACTCTCGTAATGGTCTTTGTTGTGAAATTGGTGATTTTTTGACTTGGATGTTCTGTAATGGTCTTTAAAATGAAATTGGTGAGTTTTCTCACTTTCAACTTTTGTTACGGTCTTTATTGTCAAATTGGTGATATTTTTAACTTGAAACTATTGAAATGGTCTTTATAGTGAAATTGGTGAGTTTTTTCTTTTGGAACTTTTGTCATGGTTTTATAGTGAAATTGGGGAGTTTTTCAACTTTGAACATTTTTATGAGTTTTTGAGTGAAATCGATGTGTTATTTAAAATTGAACTTTTATTTCTGTTTTTATAGTGAAATTGTGAAACAGGCGAGTTTTTTTAACTTAGATCTTTTACTTTTGTTTTTATAGTGAAATTGCTGATTTTTTGAATTGGAATTTTTGTTATGGTTTTTATAGTGAAATTGGTGAGTTTTTTTAACTTTGAGATGTTGTTATTGTTTATAGAATGAAATTTGTGATTTTTTTCACTTTGAACTTTTGTTATGGTCTTTTAAGTGAAATTAGTGATTTTTTTTTCACTTGGAACTTTTATTATGGTTTTTATAGTGAAATTGGTGAGTTTTTTGACTTGGAAATTTAGTAATGGTCTTTATAGTGAAATTGGTGAGCTTTTTAACTTGAAACTTTTGTAAATGGTCTTTATAGTGAAATTGGTGAGTTTTTTTCACTTGGAACGTTTGTCATGGTTTTTATAGTGAAATTTGGTAGTTTTTCAACTTTGAACTTTTGTTATGAATATAAGAGTCAAATTGGTGAGTTTTTAAAATCTGAACTCTCGTATTGGTCTTTGTTGTAAAATTGGTGATTTTTTGACTTAGATGTTTTGTAATGCTATTTATAGTGAAATCGGTGAGTTTTTTCACTTTCAACTTTTGTTATGGTCTTTATAGACAAATTGGGGATATTTTTAACTTGAAACTATTGAAATGGTCTTTATAGTGAAATTGGTGAGGTTTTTCTTTTGGAACTTTTGTCATGGTTTTATAGTGAAATTGGGGAGTTTTTCAAACTTTGAACATTTTATGAGTTTTTGAGTGAAATCAATGAGCTTTTTAACATTGAACTTTTATTTGGGTTTTTATAGTGAAATTGTGAAATAGGCGAGTTTTTTTAACTTATATCTTTTATTTTTGTTTTTATAGTGAAATTGCTGATTTTTTGACTTGGAAATTTTGTAATGGTCTTTATAGTGAAATTGGTGAGCTTTTTAACTTGAACTTTTGTAAATGGTCTTTATAGTGAAATTGGTGAGTTTTTTTCACTTGGAACGTTTGACATGGTTTTTATAGTGAAATTGGGTAGTTTTATACTTTGAACTTTTGTTATGAATATAAGAGTGAAATTGGTGAGTTTCTAAAATCTGAACTCTCGTAATGGTCTTTGTTGTGAAATTGGTGACTTTTTGACTTGGGTGTTCTGTAATGGTCTTTAAAATGAAATTGGTGAGTTTTCTCACTTTCAACTTTTGTTATGGTTTTTATAGTCAAATTGGTGATATTTTTAACTTGTAACTATTGAAATGGTCTTTATAGTGAAATTGGTGAGTTTTTTCTTTTGGAACTTTTGTTATGTTTTTATAGTGAAATTAGGGAGTTTTTCAACTTTGAACATTTTTATGAGGTTTTGAATGAAATCGATGTGCTATTTAACATTGAACTTTTATTTCTGTTTTTATAGTGAAATTGTGAAATAGGCGAGTTTTTTTAACTTAGATCTTTTACTTTTGTTTATATAGTGAAATTGCTGATTTTTTGACTTGGAATTTTTGTTATGGTTTTTATAGTGAAATTGGTGAGTTTTTTTTTAACTTTGAGCTGTTGTTATTGTTTATAGAATGAAATTTGTGATTTTTTTCACTTTGAACTTTTGTTATGGTCTTTTAAGTGAAATTGGTGAATTTTTTTTCACTTGGAACTTTTATTATGGTTTTTATAGTGAAATTGGTGAGTTTTTTGACTTGGAAATTTTGTAATGGTCTTTATAGTGAAATTGGTGAGCTTTTTAACTTGAAACTTTTGTAAATGGTCTTTATAGTGAAATTGGTGAGTTTTTTTCACTTGGAACGTTTGTCATGGTTTTTATATTGAAATTGGGTAGTTTTTAAACTTTGAACTTTTGTTATGAATATAAGAGCGAAATTGGTGAGTTTTTAAAATCTGAACTCTCGTAATGGTCTTGGTTGTGAAATTGGTGATTTTTTGACTTGGATGTTCTGTAATGGTCTTTAAAATGAAATTGGTGAGTTTTCTCACTTTCAACTTTTGTTACGGTCTTTATTGTCAAATTGGTGATATTTTTAACTTGAAACTATTGAAATGGTCTTTATAGTGAAATTGGTGAGTTTTTTCTTTTGGAACTTTTGTCATGGTTTTATAGTGAAATTGGGGAGTTTTTCAACTTTGAACATTTTTATGAGTTTTTGAGTGAAATCGATGTGTTATTTAAAATTGAACTTTTATTTCTGTTTTTATAGTGAAATTGTGAAACAGGCGAGTTTTTTTAACTTAGATCTTTTACTTTTGTTTTTATAGTGAAATTGCTGATTTTTTGAATTGGAATTTTTGTTATGGTTTTTATAGTGAAATTGGTGAGTTTTTTTAACTTTGAGATGTTGTTATTGTTTATAGAATGAAATTTGTGATTTTTTTCACTTTGAACTTTTGTTATGGTCTTTTAAGTGAAATTGGTGAATATTTTTTCACTTGGAACTTTTATTATGGTTTTTATAGTGAAATTGGTGAGTTTTTGGACTTGGAAATTTAGTAATGGTCTTTATAGTGAAATTGGTGAGCTTTTTAACTTGAAACTTTTGTAAATGGTCTTTATAGTAAAATTGGTGAGTTTTTTTCACTTGGAACGTTTGTCATGGTTTTTATAGTGAAATTGGTAGTTTTTCAACTTTGAACTTTTGTTATGAATATAAGAGTCAAATTGGTGAGTTTTTAAAATATGAACTCTCGTATTGGTCTTTGTTGTAAAATTGGTGATTTTTTGACTTAGATGTTTTGTAATGCTATTTATAGTGAAATCGGTGAGTTTTTTCACTTTCAACTTTTGTTATGGTCTTTATAGACAAATTGGGGATATTTTTAACTTGAAACTATTGAAATGGTCTTTATAGTGAAATTGGTGAGGTTTTTCTTTTGGAACTTTTGTCATGGTTTTATAGTGAAATTGGGGAGTTTTTCAAACTTTGAACATTTTATGAGTTTTTGAGTGAAATCAATGAGCTTTATAACATTGAACTTTTATTTGGGTTTTTATAGTGAAATTGTGAAATAGGCGAGTTTTTTTAACTTATATCTTTTATTTTTGTTTTTATAGTGAAATTGCTGATTTTTTGACTTGGAAATTTTGTAATGGTCTTTATAGTGAAATTGGTGAGCTTTTTTCACTTGGAACGTTTGACATGGTTTTTATAGTGAAATTGGGTAGTTTTATACTTTGAACTTTTGTTATGAATATAAGAGTGAAATTGGTGAGTTTCTAAAATCTGAACTCTCGTAATGGTCTTTGTTGTGAAATTGGTGACTTTTTGACTTGGGTGTTCTGTAATGGTCTTTAAAATGAAATTGGTGAGTTTTCTCACTTTCAACTTTTGTTATGGTTTTTATAGTCAAATTGGTGATATTTTTAACTTGTAACTATTGAAATGGTCTTTATAGTGAAATTGGTGAGTTTTTTCTTTTGGAACTTTTGTTATGTTTTTATAGTGAAATTAGGGAGTTTTTCAACTTTGAACATTTTTATGAGGTTTTGAATGAAATCGATGTGCTATTTAACATTGAACTTTTATTTCTGTTTTTATAGTGAAATTGTGAAATAGGCGAGTTTTTTTAACTTAGATCTTTTACTTTTGTTTTTATAGTGAAATTGCTGATTTTTTGACTTGGAATTTTTGTTATGGTTTTTATAGTGAAATTGGTGAGTTTTTTTTTTAACTTTGAGCTGTTGTTATTGTTTATAGAATGAAATTTGTGATTTTTTTCACTTTGAACTTTTGTTATGGTCTTTTAAGTGAAATTGGTGAATTTTTTTTCACTTGGAACTTTTATTATGGTTTTTATAGTGAAATTGGTGAGTTTTTTGACTTGGAAATTTTGTAATGGTCTTTATAATGAAATTGGTGAGCTTTTTAACTTGAAACTTTTGTAAATGGTCTTTATAGTGAAATTGGTGAGTTTTTTTCACTTGGAACGTTTGTCATGGTTTTTATAGTGAAATTGGGTAGTTTTTAAACTTTGAACTTTTGTTATGAATATAAGAGCGAAATTGGTGAGTTTTTAAAATCTGAACTCTCGTAATGGTCTTTGTTGTGAAATTGGTGATTTTTTGACTTGGATGTTCTGTAATGGTCTTTAAAATGAAATTGGTGAGTTTTCTCACTTTCAACTTTTGTTACGGTCTTTATTGTCAAATTGGTGATATTTTTAACTTGAAACTATTGAAATGGTCTTTATAGTGAAATTGGGGAGTTTTTCAACTTTGAAAAATTTTATGAGTTTTTGAGTGAAATCAATGAGCTTTTTAACATTGAACTTTTATTTGGGTTTTTATAGTGAAATTGTGAAAAAGGCGAGTTTTTTTAACTTATATCTTTTATTTTTGTTTTTATAGTGAAATTGCTGATTTTTTGACTTGGAAATTTTGTAATGGTCTTTATAGTGAAATTGGTGAGCTTTTTAACTTGAACTTTTGCAAATGGTCTTTATAATGAAATTGGTGATTTTTTTTCACTTGGAATGTTTGACATGGTTTTTATAGTGAAATTGGGTAGTTTTATACTTTGAACTTTTGTTATGAATATAAGAGTGAAATTGGTGAGTTTTTAAAATCTGAACTCTCGTAATGGTCTTTGTTGTGAAATTGGTGAATTTTTGACTTGGATGTTCTGTAATGGTCTTTAAAATGAAATTGGTGAGTTTTCTCACTTTCAACTTTTGTTACGGTCTTTATTGTCAAATTGGTGATATTTTTAACTTGAAACTATTGAAATGGTCTTTATAGTGAAATTGGTGAGTTTTTTCTTTTGGAACTTTTGTCATGGTTTTATGTGAAATTGGGGAGTTTTTCAACTTTGAACATTTTTATGAGTTTTTGAGTGAAATCGATGTGCTATTTAACATTGAACTTTTATTTCTGTTTTTATAGTGAAATTGTGAAACAGGCGAGTTTTTTTAACTTAGATCATTTACTTTTGTTTTTATAGTGAAATTGCTGATTTTTTGAATTGGAATTTTTGTTATGGTTTTTATAGTGAAATTGGTGAGTTTTTTTTAACTTTGAGATGTTGTTATTGTTTATAGAATGAAATTTATGATTTTTTTCACTTTGAACTTTTGTTATGGTCTTTTAAGTGAAATTGGTGAATTTTTTTTCACTTGGAACTTTTATTATGGTTTTTATAGTGAAATTGGTGAGTTTTTTGACTTGGAAATTTAGTAATGGTCTTTATAGTGAAATTGGTGAGATTTTTAACTTGAAACTTTTGTAAATGGTCTTTATAGTGAAATTGGTGAGTTTTTTTCACTTGGAACGTTTGTCATAGTTTTTATAGTGAAATTTGGTAGTTTTTAAACTTTGAACTTTTGTTATGAATTTAAGAGTGAAATTGGTCTTTGTTGTGAAATTGGTGATTTTTTTGACTTGGAAGTTCTGTAATGGTCTTTAAAATGAAATTGGTGAGTTTTCTCACATTCAAATTTTGTTACGGTCTTTATAGACAAATTGGTGATATTTTTAACTTGAAACTATTGAAATGGTCTTTATAGTGAAATTGGTGAGGTTTTTCTTTTGGAACTTTTGTCATGGTTTTATAGTGAAATTGGGGAGTTTTTCAAACTTTGAACATTTTTAGGAGTTTTTGAGTGAAATCAATGAGCTTTTTAACATTGAACTTTTATTTGGGTTTTTATAGTGAAATTGTGAAATAGGCGAGTTTTTTAAACTTATATCTTTTATTTTTGTTTTTATAGTGAAATTGCTGATTTTTTGACTTGGAAATTTTGTAATGGTCTTTATAGTGAAATTGGTGAGCTTTTTAACTTGAACTTTTGTAAATTGTCTTTATAGTGAAATTGGTGAGTTTTTTTCACTTGGAACGTTTGTCTTGGTTTTTATAGTGAAGTTGGGTAGTTTTTAAACTTTGAACTTTTGTTATGAATATAAGAGTTAAATTGGTGAGTTTTTAAAATCTGAACTCTCGTAATGGTCTTTGTTGTGAAATTGGTGATTTTTTTGACTTGGAAGTTCTGTAATGGTCTTTAAAATGAAATTGGTGAGTTTTCTCACATTCAAATTTTGTTACGGTCTTTATAGACAAATTGGTGATATTTTTAACTTGAAACTATTGAAATGGTCTTTATAGTGAAATTGGTGAGGTTTTTCTTTTGGAACTTTTGTCATGGTTTTATAGTGAAATTGGGGAGTTTTTCAAACTTTGAACATTTTTAGGAGTTTTTGAGTGAAATCAATGAGCTTTTTAACATTGAACTTTTATTTGGGTTTTTATAGTGAAATTGTGAAATAGGCGAGTTTTTTTTAACATATATCTTTTATTTTTGTTTTTATAGTGAAATTGCTGATTTTTTGACTGGGAAATTTGTAATGGTCTTTATAGTGAAATTGGTGAGCTTTTTAACTTGAACTTTTGTAAATTGTCTTTATAGTGAAATTGGTGAGTTTTTTTCACTTGGAACGTTTGTCTTGGTTTTTATAGTGAAGTTGGGTGAGTTTTTTTCACTTGGAACGTTTGACATGGTTTTTATAGTGAAATTGGGTAGTTTTATACTTTGAACTTTTGTTATGAATATAAGAGTGGAATTGGTGAGTTTCTAAAATTTGAACTCTCGTAATGGTCTTTGATGTGAAATTGGTGTTTTTTTTACTTAGATGTTCTGTAATGGTCTTATAATGAATTTGGTGAGTTTTCTCACTTTCAACTTTTGTTACGGTCTTTATTGTCAAATTGGTGATATTTTTAACTTGAAACTATTGAAATGGTCTTTATAGTGAAATTGGTGAGTTTTTTCTTTTGGAACTTTTGTCATGGTTTTATAGTGAAATTGGGGAGTTTTTCAACTTTGAACATTTTTAAGAGTTTTTGAGTGAAATCAATGAGCTTTTTAACATTGAACTTTTATTTGGGTTTTTATAGTGAAATTGTGAAATAGGCGAGTTTTTTTTAACTTAGATCTTTTATTTTTGTTTTTATAGTGAAATTGCTGATTTTTTGACTTGGAAATTTTGTAATGGTCTTTATAGTGAAATTGGTGAGCTTTTTAACTTGAACTTTTGTAAATGGTCTTTATAGTGAAATTGGTGAGTTTTTTTCACTTGGAACGTTTGTCTTGGTTTTTATAGTGAAGTTGGGTAGTTTTTAAACTTTGAACTTTTGTTATGAATATAAGAGTGAAATTGGTGAGTTTTTAAAATCTGAACTCTCGTAATGGTCTTTGTTGTGAAATTGGTGATTTTTTTGACTTGGAAGTTTTGTAATGGTCTTTAAAATGAAATTGGTTAGTTTTCTCACATTCAAATTTTGTGACGGTCTTTATAGACAAATTGGTGATATTTTTAACTTGAAACTATTGAAATGGTCTTTATAGTGAAATTGGTGAGGTTTTTCTTTTGGAACTTTTGTCATGGTTTTATAGTGAAATTGGGGAGTTTTTCAAACTTTGAACATTTTTAGGAGTTTTTGAGTGAAATCAATGAGCTTTTTAACATTGAACTTTTATTTGGGTTTTTATAGTGAAATTGTGAAATAGGCGAGTTTTTTTAACTTATATCTTTTATTTTTGTTTTTATAGTGAAATTGCTGATTTTTTGACTTGGAAATTTTGTAATGGTCTTTATAGTGAAATTGGTGAGCTTTTTAACTTGAACTTTTGTAAATTGTCTTTATAGTGAAATTGGTGAGTTTTTTTCACTTGGAACGTTTGTCTTGGTTTTTATAGTGAAATTCGTGAGTTTTTTTCACTTGGAACGTTTGACTTGGTTTTTATAGTGAAGTTGGGTAGTTTTTAAACTTTGAACTTTTGTTATGAATATAAGAGTGAAATTGGTGAGTTTTTAAAATCTGAACTCTCGTAATGGTCTTTGTTGTGAAATTGGTGATTTTTTTGACTTGGAAGTTCTGTAATGGTCTTTAAATTGAAATTGGTGAGTTTTCTCACATTCAAATTTTGTTACGGTCTTTATAGACAAATTGGTGATATTTTTAACTTGAAACTATTGAAATGGTCTTTATAGTGAAATTGGTGAGGTTTTTCTTTTGGTACTTTTGTCATGGTTTTATAGTGAAATTGGGGAGTTTTTCAAACTTTGAACTTTTTTAGGAGTTTTTGAGTGAAATCAATGAGCTTTTTAACATTGAACTTTTATTTGGGTTTTTATAGTGAAATTGTGAAATAGGCGAGTTTTTTTAACTTATATCTTTTATTTTTGTTTTTATAGTGAAATTGCTGATTTTTTGACTTGGAAATTTTGTAATGGTCTTTATAGTGAAATTGGTGGGCTTTTTAACTTGAACTTTTGTAAATTGTCTTTATAGTGAAATTGGTGAGTTTTTTTCACTTGGAACGTTTGTCTTGGTTTTTATAGTGAAGTTGGGTAGTTTTTAAACTTTGAACTTTTGTTATGAATATAAGAGTGAAATTGGTGAGTTTTTAAAATCTGAACTCTCGTAATGGTTTTTGTTGTGAAATTGGCGATTTTTTTGACTTGGATGTTCTGTAATGGTCTTTAAAATGAAATTGGTGAGTTTTCTCACATTCAAATTTTCTTACGGTCTTTATTGTCAAATTGGTGATATTTTTAACTTGAAACTATTGAAATGGTCTTTATAGTGAAATTGGTGAGTTTTTTCTTTTGGAACTTTTGTCATGGTCTTTATAGTGAAATTGGGGAGTTTTTCAACATTGAACATTTTTATGAGTTTTTGAATGAAATCGATGTGCTATTTAACATTGAACTTTTATTTCTGTTTTTATAGTGAAATTGTGAAATAGACGAGTTTTTTTAACTTAGATCTTTTACTTTTGCTTTTATAGTGAAATTGCTGATTTTTTGACTTGGAATTTTTGTTATGGTTTTTATAGTGAAATTGGTGAGTTTTTTTAACTTTGAGCTGTTGTTATTGTTTATAGAATGAAATTTGTGATTTTTTTCACTTTGAACTTTTGTTATGGTCTTTTAAGTGAAATTGGTGATTTTTTTTTCACTTGGAACTTTTATTATGGTTTTTATAGTGAAATTGGTGAGTTTTTTGACTTGGAAATTTAGTAATGGTCTTTATAGTGAAATTGGTGAGCTTTTTAACTTGAAACTTTTGTAAATGGTCTTTATAGTGAAATTGGTGAGTTTTTTTTCACTTGGAACGTTTGTCATGGTTTTTATAGTGAAATTTGGTAGTTTTTCAACTTTGAACTTTTGTTATGAATTTAAGAGTGAAATTGGTGAGTTTTTAAAATCTGAACTCTCGTATTGGTCTTTGTTGTAAAATTGGTGATTTTTTGACTTGGATGTTTTGTAATGGTCTTTATAGTGAAATCGGTGATTTTTTTCACTTTCAACTTTTGTTATGGTCTTTATAGTCAAATTGGTGATATTTTTAACTTGAAACTATTCAAATGGTCTTTATAGTGAAATTGGTGAGTTTTTTCTTTTGGAACTTTTGTCATGGTTTTATAGTGAAATTGGGGAGTTTTTCAACTTTGAACATTTTTATGAGTTTTTTAGTGAAATCAATGAGCTTTTTAACATTGAACTTTTATTTGGGTTTTTATAGTGAAATTGTGAAATAGGCGAGTTTTTTTAACTTAGATCTTTTATTTTTGTTTTTATAGTGAAATTGCTGATTTTTTGACTTGGAAATTTTGTAATGGTCTTTATAGTGAAATTGGTGAGCTTTTTAACTTGAACTTTTGCAAATGGTCTTTATAATGAAATTGGTGAGTTTTTTTCACTTTGAACGTTTGACATGGTTTTTATAGTGAAATTGGGTAGTTTTATACTTTGAACTTTTGTTATGAATAAAAGAGTGAAATTGGTGAGTTTTTAAAATCTGAACTCTCGTAATGGTCTTTGTTGTGAAATTGGTGATTTTTTGACTTGGATGTTCTGTAATGGTCTTTAAAATGAAATTGGTGAGTTTTCTCACTTTCAACTTGTGTTACGGTCTTTATTGTCAAATTGGTGATATTTTTAACTTGAAACTATTGAAATGGTCTTTATAGTGAAATTGGTGAGTTTTTTCTTTTAGAACTTTTGTCATGGTTTTATAGTGAAATTGGGGAGTTTTTCAACTTTGAACATTTTTATGAGTTTTTGAGTGAAATCGACGTGCTATTTAACATTGAACTTTTATTTCTGTTTTTATAGTGAAATTGTGAAACAAGCGAGTTTTTTTAACTTAGATCTTTTACTTTTGTTTTTATAGTGAAATTGCTGATTTTTTGAATTGGAATTTTTGTTATGGTTTTTATAGTGAAATTGGTGAGTTTTTTTAACTTTGAGCTGTTGTTATTGTTTATGGAATGAAATTTGTGATTTTTTACACTTTGAACTTTTGTTATGGTCTTTTAAGTGAAATTGGTGAAATTTTTTTTCACTTGGAACAATTATTATGGTTTTTATAGTGAAATTGGTGAGTTTTTTGACTTGGAAATTTAGTAATGGTCTTTATAGTGAAATTGGTGAGCTTTTTAACTTGAAATTTTTGTAAATGGTCTTTATAGTGAAATTGGGGAGTATTTTTTAGTTGAAACGTTTGTCATGGTTTTTATAGTGAAATTTAGTAGTTTTTCAACTTTGAACTTTTGTTATGAGGTTAACAGTGAAATTGGTGAGTTTTTAAAATCTGAACTCTCGTATTGGTCTTTGTTGTAAAATTGGTGATTTTTTGACTTGGATGTTTTGTAATGGTCTTTATAGTGAAATCGGTGAGTTTTTTCACTTTCAACTTTTGTTACGGTCTTTATAGTCAAACTGGTTGTATTTTTAACTTGAAACTATTGAAATGGCCTTGATAGTGAAATTGGTGAGTTTTTTCTTTTGGAACTTTTGTCATGGTTTTATAGTGAAATTGGGGAGTTTTTCAACTTTGAACATTTTTATGAGTTTTTGAGTGAAATCGATGTGCTATTTAACATTGAACTTTTATTTCTGTTTTTATAGTGAAATTGTGAAATAGGCGAGTTTTTTTTAACTTAGATCTTTTATTTTTGTTTTTATAGTGAAATTGCTGATTTTTTGAATTGGAATTTTTGTTATGGTTTTTATAGTGAAATTGGTGAGTTTTTTTAACTTTGAGCTGTTGTTATTGTTTATAGAATGAAATTTGTGATTTTTTTCACTTTGAACTTTTGTTATGGTCTTTTAAGTGAAATTGGTGAAATTTTTTTTCACTTAGAACTTTTATTATGATTTTTATAGTGAAATTGGTGAGTTTTTTGACTTGGAAATTTAGTAATGGTCTTTATAGTGAAATTGGTGAGCTTTTTAACTTGAAACAATTGAAATGGCCTTTATAGTGAAATTGGTGAGTTTTTTCTTTTGGAACTTTTGTCATGGTTTTATAGTGAAATTGGGGAGTTTTTCAACTTTGAACATTTTTATGAATTTTTGAGTGAAATCAATGAGCTTTTTAACATTGAACTTTTATTTGGGTTTTTATAGTGAAATTGTGAAATAGGCGAGTTTTTTTTAACTTAGATCTTCTATTTTTGTTTTTATAGTGAAATTGCTGATTTTTTGACTTGGAAATTTCGTAATGGTCTTTATAGTGAAATTGGTGAGCTTTTTGACTTGAAACTTTGGTAAATGGTCTTTATAGTGAAATTGGTGAGTTTTTTTTACTTGGAACGTTCGTCATGGTTTTTATAGTGAAATTGGGTAGTTTTTCAACTTTGAACTTTTGTTATGAATTTAAGAGTGAAATTGGTGAGTTTTTAAAATTTGAACTCTTGTATTGGGCTTTGTTGTAAAATTGGTGATTTTTTGACTTGGATGTTCTGTAATGGTCTTTAAAATGAAATCGGTGAGTTTTTTCACTTTCAACTTTTGTTATGGTCATTATAGTCAAATTGGTGATATTTTTAACTTGAAACTATTGAAATGGTCTTTATAGTGAAATTGGTGAGTTTTTTCTTTTGGAACTTTTGTCATGGTTTTATAGTGAAATTGGGGAGTTTTTCAACTTTGAACATTTTTATGAATTTTTCAGTGAAATCAATGAGCTTTTTCACATTGAACTTTTATTTGGGTTTTTATAGTGAAATTGTGAAATAGGCGAGTTTTTTTAACTTAGATCTTCTATTTTTGTTTTTATAGTGAAATTGCTGATTTTTTGACTTGGAAATTTTGTAATGGTCTTTATAGTGAAATTGGTGAGCTTTTTAACTTGAACTTTTGTAAATGGTCTTTATAGTGAAATTGGTGAGGTTTTTTTCACTTGGAACGTTTGTCATGGTTTTTATAGTGAAATTGGTTAGTTTTTCAACCTTGAACTTTTGTTATGAATATAAGAGTGAAATTGGTGAGTTTTTAAAATCTGAACTATCGTAATGGTCTTTGTTTTGAAATTGGTGATTTTTTGACTTGGATGTTTTGTAATGGTCTTTAAAATGAAATTGGTGAGTTTTCTCACTTTCAACTTTTGTTACGGTCTTTATTGTCAAATTTGTGATATTTTTAACTTGAAACTATTGAAATGGTCTTTATAGTGAAATTGGTGAGTTTTTTCTTTTGGAACTTTTGTCATGGTTTTATAGTGAAATTGGGGAGTTTTTCAACTTTGAACATTTTTATGAGTTTTTGAGTGAAATCGATGTGCTATTTAACATTGAACTTTTATTTCTGTTTTTATAGTGAAATTGTGAAATAGGCGAGTTTTTTTTAACTTAGATCTTTTATTTTTGTTTTTATAGTGAAATTGCTGATTTTTTGAATTGGAATTTTTGTTATGGTTTTTATAGTGAAATTGGTGAGTTTTTTTAACTTTGAGCTGTTGTTATTGTTTATAGAATGAAATTTGTGATTTTTTTCACTTTGAACTTTTGTTATGGTCTTTTAAGTGAAATTGGTGAAATTTTTTTTCACTTAGAACTTTTATTATGATTTTTATAGTGAAATTGGTGAGTTTTTTGACTTGGAAATTTAGTAATGGTCTTTATAGTGAAATTGGTGAGCTTTTTAACTTGAAACAATTGAAATGGTCTTTATAGTGAAATTGGTGAGTTTTTTCTTTTGGAACTTTTGTCATGGTTTTATAGTGAAATTGGGGAGTTTTTCAACTTTGAACATTTTTATGAATTTTTGAGTGAAATCAATGAGCTTTTTAACATTGAACTTTTATTTGGGTTTTTATAGTGAAATTGTGAAATTGGTGAATTTTTTTTCACTTGGAACAATTATTATGGTTTTTATAGTGAAATTGGTGAGTTTTTTGACTTGGAAATTTAGTAATGGTCTTTATAGTGAAATTGGTGAGCTTTTTAACTTGAAATTTTTGTAAATGGTCTTTATAGTGAAATTGGGGAGTATTTTTCAGTTGGAACGTTTGTCATGGTTTTTATAGTGAAATTTAGTAGTTTTTCAACTTTGAACTTTTGTTATGAGGTTAACAGTGAAATTGGTGAGTTTTTAAAATCTGAACTCTCGTATTGGTCTTTGTTGTAAAATTGGTGATTTTTTGACTTGGATGTTTTGTAATGGTCTTTATAGTGAAATCGGTGAGTTTTTTCACTTTCAACTTTTGTTACGGTCTTTATAGTCAAATTGGTTGTATTTTTAACTTGAAACTATTGAAATGGCCTTTATAGTGAAATTGGTGAGTTTTTTCTTTTGGAACTTTTGTCATGGTTTTATAGTGAAATTGGGGAGTTTTTCAACTTTGAACATTTTTATGAGTTTTTGAGTGAAATCGATGTGCTATTTAACATTGAACTTTTATTTCTGTTTTTATAGTAAAATTGTGAAATAGGCGAGTTTTTTTTAACTTAGATCTTTTATTTTTGTTTTTATAGTGAAATTGCTGATTTTTTGAATTGGAATTTTTGTTATGGTTTTTATAGTGAAATTGGTGAGTTTTTTTAACTTTGAGCTGTTGTTATTGTTTATAGAATGAAATTTGTGATTTTTTTCACTTTGAACTTTTGTTATGGTCTTTTAAGTGAAATTGCTGAAATTTTTTTTCACTTAGAACTTTTATTATGATTTTTATAGTGAAATTGGTGAGTTTTTTGACTTGGAAATTTAGTAATGGTCTTTATAGTGAAATTGGTGAGCTTTTTAACTTGAAACAATTGAAATGGCCTTTATAGTGAAATTGGTGAGTTTTTTCTTTTGGAACTTTTGTCATGGTTTTATAGTGAAATTGGGGAGTTTTTCAACTTTGAACATTTTTATGAATTTTTGAGTGAAATCAATGAGCTTTTTAACATTGAACTTTTATTTGGGTTTTTATAGTGAAATTGTGAAATAGGCGAGTTTTTTTTAACTTAGATCTTCTATTTTTGTTTTTATAGTGAAATTGCTGATTTTTTGACTTGGAAATTTCGTAATGGTCTTTATAGTGAAATTGGTGAGCTTTTTGACTTGAAACTTTGGTAAATGGTCTTTATAGTGAAATTGGTGAGTTTTTTTTACTTGGAACGTTCGTCATGGTTTTTATAGTGAAATTGGGTAGTTTTTCAACTTTGAACTTTTGTTATGAATTTAAGAGTGAAATTGGTGAGTTTTTAAAATTTGAACTCTTGTATTGGGCTTTGTTGTAAAATTGGTGATTTTTTGACTTGGATGTTCTGTAATGGTCTTTAAAATGAAATCGGTGAGTTTTTTCACTTTCAACTTTTGTTATGGTCATTATAGTCAAATTGGTGATATTTTTAACTTGAAACTATTGAAATGGTCTTTATAGTGAAATTGGTGAGTTTTTTCTTTTGAAACTTTTGTCATGGTTTTATAGTGAAATTGGGGAGTTTTTCAACTTTGAACATTTTTATGAATTTTTCAGTGAAATCAATGAGCTTTTTAACATTGAACTTTTATTTGGGTTTTTATAGTGAAATTGTGAAATAGGCGAGTTTTTTTAACTTAGATCTTCTATTTTTGTTTTTATAGTGAAATTGCTGATTTTTTGACTTGGAAATTTTGTAATGGTCTTTATAGTGAAATTGGTGAGCTTTTTAACTTGAACTTTTGTAAATGGTCTTTATAGTGAAATTGGTGAGGTTTTTTTCACTTGGAACGTTTGTCATGGTTTTTATAGTGAAATTGGTTAGTTTTTCAACCTTGAACTTTTGTTATGAATATAAGAGTGAAATTGGTGAGTTTTTAAAATCTGAACTATCGTAATGGTCTTTGTTTTGAAATTGGTGATTTTTTGACTTGGATGTTTTGTAATGGTCTTTAAAATGAAATTGGTGAGTTTTCTCACTTTCAACTTTTGTTACGGTCTTTATTGTCAAATTTGTGATATTTTTAACTTGAAACTATTGAAATGGTCTTTATAGTGAAATTGGTGAGTTTTTTCTTTTGGAACTTTTGTCATGGTTTTATAGTGAAATTGGGGAGTTTTTCAACTTTGAACATTTTTATGAGTTTTTGAGTGAAATCGATGTGCTATTTAACATTGAACTTTTATTTCTGTTTTTATAGTGAAATTGTGAAATAGGCGAGTTTTTTTTAACTTAGATCTTTTATTTTTGTTTTTATAGTGAAATTGCTGATTTTTTGAATTGGAATTTTTGTTATGGTTTTTATAGTGAAATTGGTGAGTTTTTTTAACTTTGAGCTGTTGTTATTGTTTATAGAATGAAATTTGTGATTTTTTTCACTTTGAACTTTTGTTATGGTCTTTTAAGTGAAATTGGTGAAATTTTTTTTCACTTAGAACTTTTATTATGATTTTTATAGTGAAATTGGTGAGTTTTTTGACTTGGAAATTTAGTAATGGTCTTTATAGTGAAATTGGTGAGCTTTTTAACTTGAAACAATTGAAATGGTCTTTATAGTGAAATTGGTGAGTTTTTTCTTTTGGAACTTTTGTCATGGTTTTATAGTGAAATTGGGGAGTTTTTCAACTTTGAACATTTTTATGAATTTTTGAGTGAAATCAATGAGCTTTTTAACATTGAACTTTTATTTGGGTTTTTATAGTGAAATTGTGAAATTGGTGAATTTTTTTTCACTTGGAACTATTATTATGGTTTTTATAGTGAAATTGGTGAGTTTTTTGACTTGGAAATTTAGTAATGGTCTTTATAGTGAAATTGGTGAGCTTTTTAACTTGAAACTTTTGTAAATGGTCTTTATAGTGAAATTGGGGAGTATTTTTCAGTTGGAACGTTTGTCATGGTTTTTATAGTGAAATTTAGTAGTTTTTCAACTTTGAACTTTTGTTATGAGGTTAACAGTGAAATTGGTGAGTTTTTAAAATCTGAACTCTCGTATTGGTCTTTGTTATAAAATTGGTGATTTTTTGACTTGGATGTTTTGTAATGGTCTTTATAGTGAAATCGGTGAGTTTTTTCACTTTCAACTTTTGTTACGGTCTTTATAGTCAAATTGGTTGTATTTTTAACTTGAAACTATTGAAATGGCCTTTATAGTGAAATTGGTGAGTTTTTTCTGTTGGAACTATTGTCATGGTTTTATAGTGAAATTGGGGAGTTTTTCAACTTTGAACATTTTTATGAGTTTTTGAGTGAAATCGATGTGCTATTTAACATTGAACTTTTATTTCTGTTTTTATAGTGAAATTGTGAAATAGGCGAGTTTTTTTTAACTTAGATCTTTTATTTTTGTTTTTATAGTGAAATTGCTGATTTTTTGAATTGGAATTTTTGTTATGGTTTTTATAGTGAAATTGGTGAGTTTTTTTAACTTTGAGCTGTTGTTATTGTTTATAGAATGAAATTTGTGATTTTTTTCACTTTGAACTTTTGTTATGGTCTTTTAAGTGAAATTGGTGAAATTTTTTTTCACTTAGAACTTTTATTATGATTTTTATAGTGAAATTGGTGAGTTTTTTGACTTGGAAATTTAGTAATGGTCTTTATAGTGAAATTGGTGAGCTTTTTAACTTGAAACAATTGAAATGGCCTTTATAGTGAAATTGGTGAGTTTTTTCTTTTGGAACTTTTGTCATGGTTTTATAGTGAAATTGGGGAGTTTTTCAACTTTGAACATTTTTATGAATTTTTGAGTGAAATCAATGAGCTTTTTAACATTGAACTTTTATTTGGGTTTTTATAGTGAAATTGTGAAATAGGCGAGTTTTTTTAACTTAGATCTTCTATTTTTGTTTTTATAGTGAAATTGCTGATTTTTTGACTTGGAAATTTCGTAATGGTCTTTATAGTGAAATTGGTGAGCTTTTTGACTTGAAACTTTGGTAAATGGTCTTTATAGTGAAATTGGTGAGTTTTTTTTACTTGGAACGTTTGTCATGGATTTTATAGTGAAATTGGGTAGTTTTTCAACTTTGAACTTTTGTTATGAATTTAAGAGTGAAATTGGTGAGTTTTTAAAATTTGAACTCTTGTATTGGGCTTTGTTGTAAAATTGGTGATTTTTTGACTTGGATGTTCTGTAATGGTCTTTAAAATGAAATCGGTGAGTTTTTTCACTTTCAACTTTTGTTATGGTCATTATAGTCAAATTGGTGATATTTATAACTTGAAACTATTGAAATGGTCTTTATAGTGAAATTGGTGAGTTTTTTCTTTTGGAACTTTTGTCATGGTTTTATAGTGAAATTGGGGAGTTTTTCAACTTTGAACATTTTTATGAATTTTTCAGTGAAATCAATGAGCTTTTTAACATTGAACTTTTATTTGGGTTTTTATAGTGAAATTATGAAATAGGCGAGTTTTTTTAACTTAGATCTTCTATTTTTGTTTTTATAGTGAAATTGCTGATTTTTTGACTTGGAAATTTTGTAATGGTCTTTATAGTGAAATTGGTGAGCTTTTTAACTTGAACTTTTGTAAATGGTCTTTATAGTGAAATTGGTGAGGTTTTTTTCACTTGGAACGTTTGTCATGGTTTTTATAGTGAAATTGGTTAGTTTTTCAACCTTGAACTTTTGTTATGAATATAAGAGTGAAATTGGTGAGTTTTTAAAATCTGAACTATCGTAATGGTCTTTGTTTTGAAATTGGTGATTTTTTGACTTGGATGTTTTGTAATGGTCTTTAAAATGAAATTGGTGAGTTTTCTCACTTTCAACTTTTGTTACGGTCTTTATTGTCAAATTTGTGATATTTTTAACTTGAAACTATTGAAATGGTCTTTATAGTGAAATTGGTGAGTTTTTTCTTTTGGAACTTTTGTCATGGTTTTATAGTGAAATTGGGGAGTTTTTCAACTTTGAACATTTTTATGAGTTTTTGAGTGAAATCGATGTGCTATTTAACATTGAACTTTTATTTCTGTTTTTATAGTGAAATTGTGAAATAGGCGAGTTTTTTTTAACTTAGATCTTTTATTTTTGTTTTTATAGTGAAATTGCTGATTTTTTGAATTGGAATTTTTGTTATGGTTTTAATAGTGAAATTGGTGAGTTTTTTTAACTTTGAGCTGTTGTTATTGTTTATAGAATGAAATTTGTGATTTTTTTCACTTTGAACTTTTGTTATGGTCTTTTAAGTGAAATTGGTGAATTTTTTTTTCACTTAGAACTTTTATTATGATTTTTATAATGAAATTGGTGAGTTTTTTGACTTGGAAATTTAGTAATGGTCTTTATAGTGAAATTGGTGAGCTTTTTAACTTGAAACAATTGAAATGGTCTTTATAGTGAAATTGGTGAGTTTTTTCTTTTGGAACTTTTGTCATGGTTTTATAGTGAAATTGGGGAGTTTTTCAACTTTGAACATTTTTATGAATTTTTGAGTGAAATCAATGAGCTTTTTAACATTGAACTTTTATTTGGGTTTTTATAGTGAAATTGTGAAATTGGTGAATTTTTTTTCACTTGGAACTATTATTATGGTTTTTATAGTGAAATTGGTGAGTTTTTTGACTTGGAAATTTAGTAATGGTCTTTATAGTGAAATTGGTGAGCTTTTTAACTTGAAACTTTTGTAAATAGTCTTTATAGTGAAATTGGGGAGTATTTTTCAGTCGGAACGTTTGTCATGGTTTTTATAGTGAAATTTAGTAGTTTTTCAACTTTGAACTTTTGTTATGAGGTTAACAGTGAAATTGGTGAGTTTTTAAAATCTGAACTCTCGAATTGGTCTTTGTTGTAAAATTGGTGATTTTTTGACTTGGATGTTTTGTAATGGTCTTTATAGTGAAATCGGTGAGTTTTTTCACTTTCAACTTTTGTTACGGTCTTTATAGTCAAATTGGTTGTATTTTTAACTTGAAACTATTGAAATGGCCTTTATAGTGAAATTGGTGAGTTTTTTCTTTTGGAACTTTTGTCATGGTTTTATAGTGAAATTGGGGAGTTTTTCAACTTTGAACATTTTTATGAATTTTTGAGTGAAATCAATGAGCTTTTTAACATTGAACTTTTATTTGGGTTTTTATAGTGAAATTGTGAAATAGGCGAGTTTTTTTTAACTTAGATCTTCTATTTTTGTTTTTATAGTGAAATTGCTGATTTTTTGACTTGGAAATTTCGTAATGGTCTTTATAGTGAAATTGGTGAGCTTTTTGACTTAAAACTTTGGTAAATGGTCTTTATAGTGAAATTGGTGAGTTTTTTTTACTTGGAACGTTTGTCATGGTTTTTATAGTGAAATTGGGTAGTTTTTCAACTTTGAACTTTTGTTATGAATTTAAGAGTGAAATTGGTGAGTTTTTAAAATTTGAACTCTTGTATTGGGCTTTGTTGTAAAATTGGTGATTTTTTGACTTGGATGTTCTGTAATGGTCTTTAAAATGAAATCGGTGAGTTTTTTCACTTTCAACTTTTGTTATGGTCATTATAGTCAAATTGGTGATATTTTTAACTTGAAACTATTGAAATGGTCTTTATAGTGAAATTGGTGAGTTTTTTCTTTTGGAACTTTTGTCATGGTTTTATAGTGAAATTGGGGAGTTTTTCAACTTTGAACATTTTTATGAATTTTTCAGTGAAATCAATGAGCTTTTTACCATTGAACTTTTATTTGGGTTTTTATAGTGAAATTGTGAAATAGGCGAGTTTTTTTTAACTTAGATCTTCTATTTTTGTTTTTATAGTGAAATTGCTGATTTTTTGACTTGGAAATTTCGTAATGGTCTTTATAGTGAAATTGGTAAGCTTTTTAACTTGAACTTTTGTAAATGGTCTTTATAATGAAATTGGTGAGGTTTTTTTCACTTGGAACGTTTGTCATGGTTTTTATAGTGAAATTGGTTAGTTTTTCAACCTTGAAATTTTGTTATGAATATAAGAGTGAAATTGGTGAGTTTTTAAAATCTGAACTATCGTAATGGTCTTTGTTTTGAAATTGGTGATTTTTTGACTTGGATGTTTTGTAATGGTCTTTAAAATGAAATTGGTGAGTTTTCTCACTTTCAACTTTTGTTACGGTCTTTATTGTCAAATTTGTGATATTTTTAACTTGAAACTATTGAAATGGTCTTTATAGTGAAATTGGTGAGTTTTTTCTTTTGGAACTTTTGTCATGGTTTTATAGTGAAATTGGGGAGTTTTTCAACTTTGAACATTTTTATGAGTTTTTGAGTGAAATCGATGTGCTATTTAACATTGAACTTTTATTTCTGTTTTTATAGTGAAATTGTGAAATAGGCGAGTTTTTTTTTAACTTAGATCTTTTATTTTTGTTTTTATAGTGAAATTGCTGATTTTTTAAATTGGAATTTTTGTTATGGTTTTTATAGTGAAATTGGTGAGTTTTTTTAACTTTGAGCTGTTATTATTGTTTATAGAATGAAATTTGTGATTTTTTTCACTTTGAACTTTTGTTATGGTCTTTTAAGTGAAATTGGTGAAATTTTTTTTCACTTAGAACTTTTATTATGATTTTTATAGTGAAATTGGTGAGTTTTTTGACTTGGAAATTTAGTAATGGTCTTTATAGTGAAATTGGTGAGCTTTTTAACTTGAAACAATTGAAATGGTCTTTATAGTTAAATTGGTGAGTTTTTTCTTTTGGAACTTTTGTCATGGTTTTATAGTGAAATTGGGGAGTTTTTCAACTTTGAACATTTTTATGAATTTTTGAGTGAAATCAATGAGCTTTTTAACATTGAACTTTTATTTGGGTTTTTATAGTGAAATTGTGAAATAGGCGAGTTTTTTTTAACTTAGATCTTCTATTTTTGTTTTTATAGTGAAATTGCTGATTTTTTGACTTGGAAATTTCGTAATGGTCTTTATAGTGAAATTGGTGAGCTTTTTGACTTGAAACTTTGGTAAATGGTCTTTATAGTGAAATTGGTGAGTTTTTTTTACTTGGAACGTTCGTCATGGTTTTTATAATGAAATTGGGTAGTTTTTCAACTTTGAACTTTTGTTATGAATTTAAGAGTGAAATTGGTGAGTTTTTAAAATTTGAACTCTTGTATTGGGCTTTGTTGTAAAATTGGTGATTTTTTGACTTGGATGTTCTGTAATGGTCTTTAAAATGAAATCGGTGAGTTTTTTCACTTTCAACTTTTGTTATGGTCATTATAGTCAAATTGGTGATATTTTTAACTTGAAACTATTGAAATGGTCTTTATAGTGAAATTGGTGAGTTTTTTCTTTTGGAACTTTTGTCATGGTTTTATAGTGAAATTGGGGAGTTTTTCAACTTTGAACATTTTTATGAATTTTTCAGTCAAATCAATGAGCTTTTTAACATTGAACTTTTATTTGGGTTTTTATAGTGAAATTGTGAAATAGGCGAGTTTTTTTAACTTAGATCTTCTATTTTTGTTTTTATAATGAAATTGCTGATTTTTTGACTTGAAAATTTTGTAATGGTCTTTATAGTGAAATAGGTGAGCTTTTTAACTTGAACTTTTGTAAATGGTCTTTATAGTGAAATTGGTGAGGTTTTTTTCACTTGGAACGTTTGTCATGGTTTTTATAGTGAAATTGGTTAGTTTTTCAACCTTGAACTTTTGTTATGAATATAAGAGTGAAATTGGTGAGTTTTTAAAATCTGAACTCTCGTAATGGTCTTTGTTGTGAAATTGGTGATTTTTTGACTTGGATGTTCTGTAATGGTCTTTAAAATGAAATTGGTGAGTTTTCTCACATTCAAATTTTGTTACGGTCTTTATTGTCAAATTGGTGATATTTTTAACTTGAAACTATTGAAATGGTCTTTATAGTGAAATTGGTGAGTTTTTTCTTTTGGAACTTTTGTCATGGTTTTATAGTGAAATTGGGGAGTTTTTCAACTTTGAACATTTTTATGAGTTTTTGAGTGAAATCGATGTGCTATTTAACATTGAACTTTTATTTCTGTTTTTATAGTGAAATTGTGAAATAGACGAGTTTTTTTAACTTAGATCTTTTACTTTTGCTTTTATAGTGAAATTGCTGATTTTTTGACTTGGAATTTTTGTTATGGTTTTTATAGTGAAATTGGTGAGTTTTTTTAACTTTGAGCTGTTGTTATTGTTTATAGAATGAAATTTGTGATATTTTTCACTTTGAACTTTTGCTATGGTCTTTTAACTGAAATTGGTGAATTTTTTTTTCACTTAGAACTTTTCTTATGATATTTATAGTGAAATTGGTGAGTTTTTTGACTTGGAAATTTAGTAATGGTCTTTATAGTGAAATTGGTGAGCTTTTTAACTTGAAACTTTGGTAAATGGTCTTTATAGTGAAATTGGTGAGTTTTTTTTACTTGGAACGTTTGTCATGGTTTTTATAGTGAAATTTGGTAGTTTTTCAACTTTGAACTTTTGTTATGAATTTAAGAGTGAAATTGGTGAGTTTTTAAAATCTGAACTCTCGTATTGGTCTTTGTTGTAAAATTGGTGATTTTTTGACTTTGATGTTTTGTAATGGTCTTTATAGTGAAATCGGTGAGTTTTTTCACTTTCAACTTTTGTTACGGTCTTTATAGTCAAATTGGTTGTATTTTTAACTTGAAACTATTGAAATGGCCTTTATAGTGAAATTGGTGAGTTTTTTCTTTTGGAACTTTTGTTATGGTTTTATAGTGAAATTGGGGAGTTTTTCAACTTTGAACATTTTTATGAGTTTTTGAGTGAAATCAATGAGCTTTTTAACATTGAACTTTTATTTGGGTTTTTATAGTGAAATTGTGAAATAGGCGAGTTTTTTTTAACTTAGATCTTCTATTTTTGTTTTTATAGTGAAATTGCTGATTTTTTGACTTGGAAATTTTGTAATGGTCTTTATAGTGAAATTGGTGAGCTTTTTAACTTGAACTTTTGTAAATGGTCTTTATAGTGAAACTGGTGAGTTTTTTTCACTTGGAACGTTTGTCTTGGTTTTTGTAGTGAAGTTGGGTAGTTTTTAAACTTTGAACTGTTGTTATGAATATAAGAGTGAAATTGGTGAGTTTTTAAAATCTGAACTCTCGTAATGGTCTTTGTTGTGAAATTGGTGATTTTTTGACTTGGATGTTCTGTAATGGTCTTTAAAATGAAATTGGTGAGTTTTCTCACATTCAAATTTTGTTACGGTCTTTTTTGTCAAATTGGTGATATTTTTAACTTGAACTATTGAAATGGTCTTTATAGTGAAATTGGTGAGTTTTTTCTTTTGGAACTTTTGTCATGGTTTTATAGTGAAATTGGGGAGTTTTTCAACTTTGAACATTTTTATGAGTTTTTGAATGAAATCGATGTGCTATTTAACATTGAACTTTTATTTCTGTTTTTATAGTGAAATTGTGAAATAGACGAGTTTTTTTAACTTAGATCTTTTACTTTTGCTTTTATAGTGAAATTGCTGATTTTTTGACTTGGAATTTTTGTTATGGTTTTTATAGTGAAATTGGTGAGTTTTTTTAACTTTGAGCTGTTGTTATTGTTTATAGAATGAAATTTGTGATATTTTTCACTTTGAACTTTTGCTATGGTCTTTTAACTGAAATTGGTGATTTTTTTTTTCACTTAGAACTTTTATTATGATATTTATAGTGAAATTGGTGAGTTTTTTGACTTGGAAATTTAGTAATGGTCTTTATAGTGAAATTGGTGAGCTTTTTAACTTGAAACTTTTGTAAATGGTCTTTTTGTGAAATTGGTGAGTTTTTTTCACTTGGAACGTTTGTCATGGTTTTTATAGTGAAATTTGGTAGTTTTTCAACTTTGAACTTTTGTTATGAATTTAAGAGTGAAATTGGTGAGTTTTTAAAATCTGAACTCTCGTATTGGTCTTTGTTGTAAAATTGGTGATTTTTTGACTTGGATGTTTTGTAATGGTCTTTATAGTGAAATCGGTGAGTTTTTTCACTTTCAACTTTCGTTATGGTCTTTATAGTCAAATTGGTGATATTTTTAACTTGAAACTATTCAAATGGTCTTTATAGTGAAATTGGTGAGTTTTTTCTTTTGGAACCTTTGTCATGGTTTTATAGTGAAATTGGGGAGTTTTTCAACTTTGAACATTTTTATGAGTTTTTGAGTGAAATCGATGTGCTATTTAACATTGAACTTTTATTTCTGTTTTTATAGTGAAATTGTGAAACAGGCGAGTTTTTTTAACTTAGATCTTTTACTTTTTTTTTTATAGTGAAATTGCTGATTTTTTGAATTGGAATTTTTGTTATAGTTTTTATAGTGAAATTGGTGAGTTTTTTTAACTTTGAGATGTTGTTATTGTTTATAGAATGAAATTTGTGATTTTTTTCACTTTGAACTTTTGTTATGGTCTTTTAAGTGAAATTGGTGAATTTTTTTTCACCTGGAACTTTTATAATGGTTTTTATAGTGAAATTGGTGAGTTTTTTGACTTGGAAATCTAGTAATGGTCTTTATAGTGAAATTGGTGAGCTTTTTAACTTGAAACTTTGGTAAATGGTCTTTATAGTGAAATTGGTGAGTTTTTTTCACTTGGAACGTTTGTCATGGTTTTTATAGTGAAATTTGGTAGTTTGTCAACTTTGAACTTTTGTTATGAATTTAAGAGTGAAATTGGTGAGTTTTTAAAATCTGAACTCTCGTATTGGTCTTTGTTGTAAAATTGGTGATTTTTTGACTTGGATGTTTTGTAATGGTCTTTATAGTGAAATCGGTGAGTTTTTTCAGTTTCAACTTTTGTTACGGTCTTTATAGTCAAATTGGTTGTATTTTTAACTTGAAACTATTGAAATGGCCTTTATAGTGAAATTGGTGAGTTTTTTCTTTTGGAACTTTTGTCATGGTTTTATAGTGAAATTGGGGAGATTTTCAACTTTGAACATTTTTATGAGTTTTTGAGTGAAATCGATGTGCTATTTAACATTGAACTTTTATTTCTGTTTTTATAGTGAAATTGTGAAATATGCGAGTTTTTTTAACTTAGATCTTTTATTTTTGTTTTTATAGTGAAATTGCTGATTTTTTGACTTGGAAATTTTGTAATGGTCTTTATAGTGAAATTGGTGAGCTTTTTAACTTGAACTTTTGTAAATGCTCTTTATAGTGAAATTGGTGAGTTATTTTCACTTGGAACGTTTGTCTTGGTTTTTATAGTGAAGTTGGGTAGTTTTTAAACTTTGAACTTTTGTTATGAATATAAGAGTGAAATTGGTGAGTTTTTAAAATCTGAACTCTCGTAATGGTCTTTGTGGTGAAATTGGTGATTTTTTGACTCGGATGTTCTGTAATGGTCTTTAAAATGAAATCGGTGAGTTTTTTCACTTTCAACTTTTGTGATGGTCTTTATAGTCAAATTGGTGATATTTTTAACTTGAAACAATTGAAATGGTCTTTAAAGTGAAATTGGTGAGTTTTTTCTTTTGGAACTTTTGTCATGGTTTTATAGTGAAATTGGGGAGTTATTCAACTTTGAACATTTTTATGAGTTTTTGAGTGAAATCAATGAGCTTTTTAACATTGAACTTTTATTTGGGTTTTTATAGTGAAATTGTGAAATAGGCGAGTTTTTTTAACTTAGATCTTTTATTTTTGTTTTTATAGTGAAATTGCTGATTTTTGGACTTGGAAATTTTGTAATGGTCTTTATAGTGAAATTGGTGAGCTTTTTAACTTGAACTTTTGTAAATGGTCTTTATAGTGAAATTGGTGAGGTTTTTTTCACTTGGAACGTTTGTCATGGTTTTTATAGTGAAATTGGGTAGTTTTTCAACCTTGAACTTTTGTTATGAATATAAGAGTGAAATTGGTGAGTTTTTAAAATCTGAACTCTCGTAATGGTCTTTGTTGTGAAATTGGTGATTTTTTGACTTGGATGTTCTGTAATGGTCTTTAAAATGAAATTGGTGAGTTTTCTCACGTTCAACTTTTGTTACGGTCTTTATTGTCAAATTGGTGATATTTTTAACTTGAAACTATTGAAATGGTCTTTATAGTGAAATTGGTGAGTTTTTTCTTTTGGAACTTTTGTCATGGTTTTATAGTGAAATTGGGGAGTTTTTCAACTTCGAACATTTTTATGAGTTTTTGAGTGAAATCGATGTGCTATTTAACATTGAACTTTTATTTCTGTTTTTATAGTGAAATTGTGAAATAGGCGAGTTTTTTTAACTTAGATCTTTTAATTTTGTTTTTATAGTGAAATTGCTGATTTTTTGACTTGGAATTTTTGTTATGGTTTTTATAGTGAAATTGGTGAGTTTTTTTTAACTTTGAGCTGTTGTTATTGTTTATAGAATGAAATTTGTGATTTTTTTCACTTTGAATTTTTTGTTATGGTCTTTTAAGTGAAATTGGTGAATTTTTTTTCACTTGGAACTTTTATTATGGTTTTTATAGTGAAATTGGTGAGTTTTTTGACTTGGAAATTTTGTAATGGTCTTTATAGTGAAATTGGTGAGCTTTTTAACTTGAAACTTTTTTAAATGGTCTTTATGGTGAAATTGGTGAGTTTTTTTCACTTGGAACGTTTGCCATGGTTTTTATAGTGAAATATGGTAGTTTTTCAACTTTGATCTTTTGTTATGAGGTTAACAGTGAAATTGGTGAGTTTTTAAAATCTGAACTCTTGTATTGGTCTTTGTTGTGAAATTGGTGATTTTTTGACTTGGATGTTCTGTAATGGTCTTTATAGTGAAATCGGTGAGTTTTTTCACTTTCAACTTTTGTTATGGTCTTTATAGTCAAATTGGTGATATTTTTAACTTGAAACTACTGAAATGGTCTTTATAGTGAAATTGGTGAGTTTTTTCTTTTGGAACTTTTGTCATGGTTTTATAGTGAAATTGGGGAGTTTTTCAACTTTGAACATTTTTATGAGTTTTTAAGTGAAATCGATGTTCTATTTAACATTGAACTTTTATTTCTGTTTTTATAGTGAAATTGTGAAATAGGCGAGTTTTTTTAACTTAGATCTTTTATTTTTGTTTTTATAGTGAAATTGCTGATTTTTTGACTTGGAAATTTTGTAATGGTCTTTATAGTGAAATTGGTGAGCTTTTTAACTTGAAACTTTTGTAAACGGTCTTTATAGTGAAATTGGTGAGTTTTTTTCACTTGGAACGTTTGTCATGGTTTTTATAGTGAAATATGGTAGTTTTTCAACTTTGATCTTTTGTTATGAGGTTAACAGTGAAATTGGTGAGTTTTTAAAATTTGAACTCTCGTATTGGTCTTTGTTGTAAAATTGGTGATTTTTTGACTTGGATGTTTTGTAATGGTCTTTATAGTGAAATCGGTGAGTTTTTTCACTTTCAACTTTTGTTATGGTCTTTATAGTCAAATTGGTGATATTTTTAACTTGAAACAATTGAAATGGTCTTTAAAGTGAAATTGGTGAGTTTTTTCTTTTGGAACTTTTGTCATGGTTTTATAGTGAAATTGGGGAGTTATTCAATTTTGAACATTTTTATGAGTTTTTGAGTGAAATCAATGAGCTTTTTAACATTGAACTTTTATTTGGGTTTTTATAGTGAAATTGTGAAATAGGCGAGTTTTTTTAACTTAGATCTTTTATTTTTGTTTTTATAGTGAAATTGCTGATTTTTGGACTTGGAAATTTTGTAATGGTCTTTATAGTGAAATTGGTGAGCTTTTTAACTTGAACTTTTGTAAATGGTCTTTATAGTGAAATTGGTGAGGTTTTTTTCACTTGGAACGTTTGTCATGGTTTTTATAGTGAAATTGGGTAGTTTTTCAACCTTGAACTTTTGTTATGAATATAAGAGTGAAATTGGTGAGTTTTTAAAATCTGAACTCTCGTAATGGTCTTTGTTTTGAAATTGGTGATTTTTTGACTTGGATGTTCTGTAATGGTCTTTAAAATGAAATTGGTGAGTTTTCTCACGTTCAACTTTTGTTACGGTCTTTATTGTCAAATTGGTGATATTTTTAACTTGAAACTATTGAAATGGTCTTTATAGTGAAATTGGTGAGTTTTTTCTTTTGGAACTTTTGTCATGGTTTTATAGTGAAATTGGGGAGTTTTTCAACTTCGAACATTTTTATGAGTTTTTGAGTGAAATCGATGTGCTATTTAACATTGAACTTTTATTTCTGTTTTTATAGTGAAATTGTGAAATAGGCGAGTTTTTTTAACTTAGATCTTTTAATTTTGTTTTTATAGTGAAATTGCTGATTTTTTGACTTGGAATTTTTGTTATGGTTTTTATAGTGAAATTGGTGAGTTTTTTTTAACTTTGAGCTGTTGTTATTGTTTATAGAATGAAATTTGTGATTTTTTTCACTTTGAATTTTTTGTTATGGTCTTTTAAGTGAAATTGGTGAATTTTTTTTCACTTGGAACTTTTATTATGGTTTTTATAGTGAAATTGGTGAGTTTTTTGACTTGGAAATTTTGTAATGGTCTTTATAGTGAAATTGGTGAGCTTTTTAACTTGAAACTTTTTTAAATGGTCTTTATGGTGAAATTGGTGAGTTTTTTTCACTTGGAACGTTTGTCATGGTTTTTATAGTGAAATATGGTAGTTTTTCAACTTTGATCTTTTGTTATGAGGTTAACAGTGAAATTGGTGAGTTTTTAAAATCTGAACTCTTGTATTGGTCTTTGTTGTGAAATTGGTGATTTTTTGACTTGGATGTTCTGTAATGGTCTTTATAGTGAAATCGGTGAGTTTTTTCACTTTCAACTTTTGTTATGGTCTTTATAGTCAAATTGGTGATATTTTTAACTTGAAACTACTGAAATGGTCTTTATAGTGAAATTGGTGAGTTTTTTCTTTTGGAACTTTTGTCATGGTTTTATAGTGAAATTGGGGAGTTTTTCAACTTTGAACATTTTTATGAGTTTTTAAGTGAAATCGATGTTCTATTTAACATTGAACTTTTATTTCTGTTTTTATAGTGAAATTGTGAAATAGGCGAGTTTTTTTAACTTAGATCTTTTATTTTTGTTTTTATAGTGAAATTGCTGATTTTTTGACTTGGAAATTTTGTAATGGTCTTTATAGTGAAATTGGTGAGCTTTTTAACTTGAAACTTTTGTAAACGGTCTTTATAGTGAAATTGGTGAGTTTTTTTCACTTGGAACGTTTGTCATGGTTTTTATAGTGAAATATGGTAGTTTTTCAACTTTGATCTTTTGTTATGAGGTTAACAGTGAAATTGGTGAGTTTTTAAAATTTGAACTCTCGTATTGGTCTTTGTTGTAAAATTGGTGATTTTTTGACTTGGATGTTTTGTAATGGTCTTTATAGTGAAATCGGTGAGTTTTTTCACTTTCAACTTTTGTTATGGTCTTTATAGTCAAATTGGTGATATTTTTAACTTGAAACAATTGAAATGGTCTTTAAAGTGAAATTGGTGAGTTTTTTCTTTTGGAACTTTTGTCATGGTTTTATAGTGAAATTGGGGAGTTATTCAATTTTGAACATTTTTATGAGTTTTTGAGTGAAATCAATGAGCTTTTTAACATTGAACTTTTATTTGGGTTTTTATAGTGAAATTGTGAAATAGGCGAGTTTTTTTAACTTAGATCTTTTATTTTTGTTTTTATAGTGAAATTGCTGATTTTTGGACTTGGAAATTTTGTAATGGTCTTTATAGTGAAATTGGTGAGCTTTTTAACTTGAACTTTTGTAAATGGTCTTTATAGTGAAATTGGTGAGGTTTTTTTCACTTGGAACGTTTGTCATGGTTTTTATAGTGAAATTGGGTAGTTTTTCAACCTTGAACTTTTGTTATGAATATAAGAGTGAAATTGGTGAGTTTTTAAAATCTGAACTCTCGTAATGGTCTTTGTTTTGAAATTGGTGATTTTTTGACTTGGATGTTCTGTAATGGTCTTTAAAATGAAATTGGTGAGTTTTCTCACGTTCAACTTTTGTTACGGTCTTTATTGTCAAATTGGTGATATTTTTAACTTGAAACTATTGAAATGGTCTTTATAGTGAAATTGGTGAGTTTTTTCTTTTGGAACTTTTGTCATGGTTTTATAGTGAAATTGGGGAGTTTTTCAACTTCGAACATTTTTATGAGTTTTTGAGTGAAATCGATGTGCTATTTAACATTGAACTTTTATTTCTGTTTTTATAGTGAAATTGTGAAATAGGCGAGTTTTTTTAACTTAGATCTTTTAATTTTGTTTTTATAGTGAAATTGCTGATTTTTTGACTTGGAATTTTTGTTATGGTTTTTATAGTGAAATTGGTGAGTTTTTTTTAACTTTGAGCTGTTGTTATTGTTTATAGAATGAAATTTGTGATTTTTTTCACTTTGAATTTTTTGTTATGGTCTTTTAAGTGAAATTGGTGAATTTTTTTTCACTTGGAACTTTTATTATGGTTTTTATAGTGAAATTGGTGAGTTTTTTGACTTGGAAATTTTGTAATGGTCTTTATAGTGAAATTGGTGAGCTTTTTAACTTGAAACTTTTTTAAATGGTCTTTATGGTGAAATTGGTGAGTTTTTTTCACTTGGAACGTTTGTCATGGTTTTTATAGTGAAATATGGTAGTTTTTCAACTTTGATCTTTTGTTATGAGGTTAACAGTGAAATTGGTGAGTTTTTAAAATCTGAACTCTTGTATTGGTCTTTGTTGTGAAATTGGTGATTTTTTGACTTGGATGTTCTGTAATGGTCTTTATAGTGAAATCGGTGAGTTTTTTCACTTTCAACTTTTGTTATGGTCTTTATAGTCAAATTGGTGATATTTTTAACTTGAAACTACTGAAATGGTCTTTATAGTGAAATTGGTGAGTTTTTTCTTTTGGAACTTTTGTCATGGTTTTATAGTGAAATTGGGGAGTTTTTCAACTTTGAACATTTTTATGAGTTTTTAAGTGAAATCGATGTTCTATTTAACATTGAACTTTTATTTCTGTTTTTATAGTGAAATTGTGAAATAGGCGAGTTTTTTTAACTTAGATCTTTTATTTTTGTTTTTATAGTGAAATTGCTGATTTTTTGAATTGGAAATTTTGTAATGGTCTTTATAGTGAAATTGGTGAGCTTTTTAACTTGAAACTTTTGTAAACGGTCTTTATAGTGAAATTGGTGAGTTTTTTTCACTTGGAACGTTTGTCATGGTTTTTATAGTGAAATATGGTAGTTTTTCAACTTTGAACTTTTGTTATGAATTTATGAGTGAAATTGGTGAGTTTTTAAAATTTGAACTCTCGTATTGGTCTTTGTTGTAAAATTGGTGATTTTTTGACTTGGATGTTTTGTAATGCTCTTTATAGTGAAATCGGTGAGTTTTTTTCACTTTCAACTTTTGTTATGGTCTTTATAGTCAAATTGGTGATATTTTAAACTTGAAACAATTGAAATGGTCTTTAAAGTGAAATTGGTGAGTTTTTTCTTTTGGAACTTTTGTCATGGTTTTATAGTGAAATTGGGGAGTTATTCAACTTTGAACATTTTTATGAGTTTTTGAGTGAAATCAATGAGCTTTTTAACATTGAACTTTTATTTGGGTTTTTATAGTGAAATTGTGAAATAGGCGAGTTTTTTTAACTTAGATCTTTTATTTTTGTTTTTATAGTGAAATTGCTGATTTTTGGACTTGGAAATTTTGTAATGGTCTTTATAGTGAAATTGGTGAGCTTTTTAACTTGAACTTTTGTAAATGGTCTTTATAGTGAAATTGGTGAGGTTTTTTTCACTTGGAACGTTTGTCATGGTTTTTATAGTGAAATTGGGTAGTTTTTCAACCTTGAACTTTTGTTATGAATATAAGAGTGAAATTGGTGAGTTTTTAAAATCTGAACTCTCGTAATGGTCTTTGTTGTGAAATTGGTGATTTTTTGACTTGGATGTTCTGTAATGGTCTTTAAAATGAAATTGGTGAGTTTTCTCACGTTCAACTTTTGTTACGGTCTTTATTGTCAAATTGGTGATATTTTTAACTTGAAACTATTGAAATGGTCTTTATAGTGAAATTGGTGAGTTTTTTCTTTTGGAACTTTTGTCATGGTTTTATAGTGAAATTGCGGAGTTTTTCAACTTTGAACATTTTTATGAGTTTTTGAGTGAAATCGATGTGCTATTTAACATTGAACTTTTATTTGGGTTTTTATAGTGAAATTGTGAAATAGGTGAGTTTTTTTAACTTAGATCTTTTATTTTTGTTTTTATAGTGAAATTGCTGATTTTTGGACTTGGAAATTTTGTAATGGTCTTTATAGTGAAATTGGTGAGCTTTTTAACTTGAAACTTTTGTAAACGGTCTTTATAGTGAAATTGGTGAGTTTTTTTTCACTTGGAACGTTTGTCATGGTTTTTATAGTGAAATATGGTAGTTTTTCAACTTTGAACTTTTGTTATGAATTTAAGAGTGAAATTGGTGAGTTTTTAAAATTTGAACTCTCGTATTGGTCTTTGTTGTAAAATTGGTGATTTTTTGACTTGGATGTTTTGTAATGGTCTTTATAGTGAAATCGGTGAGTTTTTTCACTTTCAACTTTTGTTATGGTCTTTATAGTCAAATTGGTGATATTTTTTACTTGAAACTACTGAAGTGGTCTTTATAGTGAAATTGGTGAGTTTTTTCTTTTGGAACTTTTGTCATGGTTTTATAGTGAAATTGGGGAGTTATTCAACTTTGAACATTTTTATGAGTTTTTGAGTGAAATCAATGAGCTTTTTAACATTGAACTTTTATTTGGGTTTTTATAGTGAAATTGTGAAATAGGCGAGTTTTTTTAACTTAGATCTTTTATTTTTGTTTTTATAGTGAAATTGCTGATTTTTGGACTTGGAAATTTTGTAATGGTCTTTATAGTGAAATTGGTGAGCTTTTTAACTTGAACTTTTGTAAATGGTCTTTATAGTGAAATTAGTGAGGTTTTTTTCACTTGGAACGTTTGTCATGGTTTTTATAGTGAAATTGGGTAGTTTTTCAACCTTGAACTTTTGTTATGAATATAAAAGTGAAATTGGTGAGTTTTTAAAATCTGAACTCTCGTAATGGTCTTTGTTGTGAAATTGGTGATTCTTTGACTTGGATGTTCTGTAATGGTCTTTAAAATGAAATTGGTGAGTTTTCTCACGTTCAACTTTTGTTACGGTCTTTATTGTCAAATTGGTGATATTTTTAACTTGAAACTATTGAAATGGTTTTTATAGTGAAATTGGTATGTTTTTTCTTTTGGAACTTTTGTCATGGTTTTATAGTGAAATTGGGGAGTTTTTCAACTTTGAATATTTTTATGAGTTTTTGAGTGAAATCGATGTGCTATTTAACAGTGAACTTTTATTTCTGCTTTTATAGTGAAATTGTGAAATAGGCGAGTTTTTTTAACTTAGATCTTTTACTTTTGTTTTTATAGTGAAATTGCTGATTTTTTGACTTGGAATTTTTGTTATGGTTTTTATAGTGAAATTGGTGAGTTTTTTTTAACTTTGAGCTGTTGTTATTGTTTATAGAATGAAATTTGTGATTTTTTTCACTTTGAATTTTTTGTTATGGTCTTTTAAGTGAAATTGGTGAATTTTTTTTCACTTGGAACTTTTATTATGGTTTTTATAGTGAAATTGGTGAGTTTTTTGACTTGGAAATTTTGTAATGGTCTTTATAGTGAAATTGGTGAGCTTTTTAACTTGAAACACTTTTGTAAATGGTCTTTATAGTGAAATTGGTGAGTTTTTTTCACTTGGAACGTTTGTCATGGTTTTTATAGTGAAATATGGTAGTTTTTAAACTTTGAACTTTTGTTATGAATTTAAGAGTGAAATTGGTGAGTTTTTAAAATTTGAACTCTCGTAATGGTCTTTGTTGTAAAATTGGTGATTTTTTGACTTAGATGTTTTGTAATGGTCTTTATAGTGAAATCGGTGAGTTTTTTCACTTTCAACTTTTGTTATGGTCTTTATAGTCAAATTGGTGATATTTTTAACTTGAAACAATTGAAATGGTCTTTAAAGTGAAATTGGTGAGTTTTTTCTTTTGGAACTTTTGTCATGGTTTTATAGTGAAATTGGGGAGTTATTCAACTTTGAACATTTTTATGAGTTTTTGAGTGAAATCAATGAGCTTTTTAACATTGAACTTTTATTTGGGTTTTTATAGTGAAATTGTGAAATAGGCGAGTTTTTTTAACTTAGATCTTTTATTTTTGTTTTTATAGTGAAATTGCTGATTTTTGGACTTGGAAATTTTGTAATGGTCTTTATAGTGAAATTGGTGAGCTTTTTAACTTGAACTTTTGTAAATGGTCTTTATAGTGAAATTGGTGAGGTTTTTTTCACTTGGAACGTTTGTCATGGTTTTTATAGTGAAATTGGGTAGTTTTTCAACCTTGAACTTTTGTTATGAATATAAGAGTGAAATTGGTGAGTTTTTAAAATCTGAACTCTCGTAATGGTCTTTGTTGTGAAATTGGTGATTTTTTGACTTGGATGTTCTGTAATGGTCTTTAAAATGAAATTGGTGAGTTTTCTCACGTTCAACTTTTGTTACGGTCTTTATTGTCAAATTGGTGATATTTTTAACTTGAAACTATTGAAATGGTCTTTATAGTGAAATTGGTGAGTTTTTTCTTTTGGAACTTTTGTCATGGTTTTATAGTGAAATTGGGGAGTTTTTCAACTTTGAATATTTTTATGAGTTTTTGAGTGAAATCGATGTGCTATTTAACATTGAACTTTTATTTCTGCTTTTATAGTGAAATTGTGAAATAGGCGAGTTTTTTTAACTTAGATCTTTTACTTTTGTTTTTATAGAGAAATTGCTGATTTTTTGACTTGGAATTTTTGTTATGGTTTTTATAGTGAAATTGGTGAGTTTTTTTTTAACTTTGAGTTGTTGTTATTGTTTATAGAATGAAATTTGTGATTTTTTTCACTTTGAATTTTTTGTTATGGTCTTTTAAGTGAAATTGGTGAATTTTATTTCACTTGGAACTTTTATTATGGTTTTTATAGTGTAATTGGTGAGCTTTTTCACTTGAAACACTTTTGTAAATGGTCTTTATAGTGAAATTGGTGAGTTTTTTTCACTTGGAACGTTTGTCATGGTTTTTATAGTGAAATATGGTAGTTTTTAAACATTGAACTTTTGTTATGAATTTAAGAGTGAAATTGGTGAGTTTTTAAAATTTGAACTCTCGTAATGGTCTTTGTTGTAAAATTGGTGATTTTTTGACTTGGATGTTTTGTAATGGTCTTTATAGTGAAATCGGTGAGTTTTTTCACTTTCAACTTTTGTTATGGTCTTTATAGTCAAATTGGTGATATTTTTAACTTGACACAATTGAAATGGTCTTTAAAGTGAAATTGGTGAGTTTTTTCTTTTGGAACTTTTGTCATGGTTTTATAGTGAAATTGGGGAGTTATTCAACTTTGAACATTTTTATGAGTTTTTGAGTGAAATCAATGAGCTTTTTAACATTGAACTTTTATTTGGGTTTTTATAGTGAAATTGTGAAATAGGCGAGTTTTTTTAACTTAGATCTTTTATTTTTGTTTTTATAGTGAAATTGCTGATTTTTTGACTTGGAAATTTTGTAATGGTCTTTATAGTGAAATTGGTGAGCTTTTTAACTTGAACTTTTGTAAATGGTCTTTATAGTGAAATTGGTGAGGTTTTTTTCACTTGGAACGTTTGTCATGGTTTTTATAGTGAAATTGGGTAGTTTTTCAACCTTGAACTTTTGTTATGAATATAAGAGTGAAATTGGTGAGTTTTTAAAATCTGAACTCTCGTAATGGTCTTTGTTGTGAAATTGGTGATTTTTTGACTTGGATGTTCTGTAATGGTCTTTAAAATGAAATTGGTGAGTTTTCTCACGTTCAACTTTTGTTACGGTCTTTATTGTCAAATTGGTGATATTTTTAACTTGAAACTATTGAAATGGTCTTTATAGTGAAATTGGTGAGTTTTTTCTTTTGGAACTTTTGTCTTGGTTTTATAGTGAAATTGGGGAGTTTTTCAAGTTTGAACATTTTTATGAGTTTTTGAGTGAAATCGATGTGCTATATAACATTGAACTTTTATTTCTGTTTTTATAGTGAAATTGTGAAATAGGCGAGTTTTTTTAACTTATTTCTTTTACTTTTGTTTTTATAGTGAAATTGCTGATTTTTTGACTTGGAATTTTTGTTATGGTTTTTATAGTGAAATTGGTGAGTTTTTTTTTAACTTTGAGCTGTTGTTATTGTTTATAGAATGAAATTTG
Source organism: Lathyrus sativus (assembly GCA_963859935.3). Taxonomy (NCBI): domain Eukaryota; kingdom Viridiplantae; phylum Streptophyta; class Magnoliopsida; order Fabales; family Fabaceae; genus Lathyrus; species Lathyrus sativus. Next base: position 260,137,801 of record OZ012738.1, read on the forward strand.
TGATTTTTTTCACTTTGAATTTTTTGTTATGGTCTTTTAAGTGAAATTGGTGAATTTTTTTTCACTTGGAACTTTTATTATGGTTTTTATAGTGAAATTGGTGAGTTTTTTGACTTGGAAATTTTCTAATGGTCTTTATAGTGAAATTGGTGAGCTTTTTAACTTGAAACACTTTTGTAAATGGTCTTTATAGTGAAATTGGTGAGTTTTTTTCACTTGGAACGTTTGTCATGGTTTTTATAGTGAAATATGGTAGTTTTTAAACTTTGAACTTTTGTTATGAATTTAAGAGTGAAATTGGTGAGTTTTTAAAATTTGAACTCTCGTAATGGTCTTTGTTGTAAAATTGGTGATTTTTTGACTTAGATGTTTTGTAATGGTCTTTATAGTGAAATCGGTGAGTTTTTTCACTTTCAACTTTTGTTATGGTCTTTATAGTCAAATTGGTGATATTTTTAACTTGAAACAATTGAAATGGTCTTTAAAGTGAAATTGGTGAGTGAGACAGCCTATGTCCCATTAGTGGAATTCTAATGAAACCTTATAAAAATACAGAAAAATTTGAAATTTTTAAAGGACAATACTTAATTATTTAAAAACATACTGTTTCACATACATATGCTTCAAATATATTTTACAGAGTTTGACACCGTTAAGACTAGCGGCCTTGCCACATAGATAAAACATAAAATAAAAGTACAGAAAGGAAACCAAAAAGAAAGCATACCAAAAGGGACCTCCTAAGTCCAACAAGACTGACACTTATACTGACTGTAGTAGTAGGGATGTGATTAGCGTTTGACAAAACACTAACAGCTCCCAATCTAGATGTTATAGTAACACATCTCCACGTCACTTCATATCCTTTCCTTCTGAGTTGTCGGGAAGTACGCAAGATTCGAGCTCATCGTCTGATCGTCATAAAATAATCCAAAATGCAAAACAAAAATGACACAGGGCTAAGATTCATGTACAAGTTTAAAAGTGGGAATGAATGTGTAAAATAATAATATATATGGAAACCATATTTATACAAACAAGCGTATCTTATACCCACAATTACATATACTTTATTTATTCTAATGCATCCCTGAACTATATGCTGACTCAGGCCACTAAACGCTGTCAATGATATCTATCCCATTTACCAAGATCAGATATCACTAGACCACATGCCACCAACGTACTCCCAATTACCAAGAGCTACGCCACCTAACTTCACATGGAGCCTAGGTGTTATAAGTCGATCGTCCCTGAGAATTCAGGCCAAGAACCTTGTCTTGCCTAGCATGCATAGATAATAATCCCCGTCGGGATTGCAGGCGACTGATCAACCTCGTGCGTCCCATACCGCACGGCGGTGGACTTACACATTCCTTAATGCAAGTCTATATGATCACTCACTCATCTTGTGGCAACTCTTAGCCATAAGTATTAAGTTAATAATGGGGAATTATCGTATCAACTTTTCAAGTTATACTTATTATCTAGATACTTAGGTTGAGTACCAAATCCATCCAATGTCTTGCCATATTTGATCTTTGTCCTTACATAATAAGTTCAGTTTGTATAATGGGTAATTGTATGGTTAACTTCCCAGGTAAGAGAGGTGGACTGTAAACGGCATAGTCGACCAAGTCTTTCCTTAGCCAGAACCCAACCAAATATAACTACTCATTGTATCCAACTTTCCTTATGTTAATGGGGATCAATTACTTAATATCTAGCAATGTTTTTCTCTCATTAACCGATTATTTCCTTAATCTATCAATCACAATCATTCAAGTATAAATAAAATAAACAATTATAAAATTAACCGAATAATGCAAGCACAATACAATACCAAATTGTCAAAGATTATTCCTATGATAATTAATTAAGGCCGGCGTAACCTCGCCTAGTGATTTGTGAAAATCATTATTTGAGAATAGGCTCTCCTTAATTATTTATCGCTAGTAGGGCTTAGGTCACCACTACACACATATATATTAAGTTATTTTACGCTAACCGTCCCAATCGTATACGAAATCTTGCCCCCACCTTTTGTTGAGTGTTGTTGAAAGTCCACAAGTGTTGTCTTCGATCTTTGCCAAGAACCTAATTTACGATAACCGTTGGATTGTACGAAATTTATGAAATAATTAGAATATAATTTATGGTTAATTGAACATAATCCCGTTATAACTTGAAATATTTATTTATTTAAATATATCATAATAACCTCCAAAATAATTATTAAATTCAAATATAAATTATATTATACCTCCTTTTGAATTTGTTTGTTTTAGAAAATTGTCAAGAGTATATTTCTAATAACATTTAAATTATAATAAAATTTGGGCATTATAACGACTTAAAATGGTAAAATTTATTTTGGACTTTATAAGTTCAATATATCGACGTCTGAACGGAATTTGCATAGAAAATTTAAAATAACCTTTATATAAATAACATAATTAAAATAATATAATTAAAATAAAATGGACATTATAACGGCTTACCGATTACTTATGAAAATGATTTGGGCAGAACTTTGACGTATAAAACTCCCTTGAAACTTTAGAAGAACTTTTACCACAAAATACTCTAAAGGTTACGAACCGATATCGTGGGAACTTCGATAACTAAAACTAATATTGCTATATGAAGAAATTAGAGAAGGAAAGAAGTAAAGAAGTAAGAAAGATGATTTGTGAATGAATGAATGAAAATGGGGTGGAAGAGACCCCTATTTATACTAGTTGTAAAATATTAAAATAACATAATTTATCATCTTTTGCCCATACCTTCCAACTTTTCAACTCTTGCTAGTAAATATGTCTCTATCAAATATTTACTAATCTTTCATCAATAGTGCTTTAGGTGTTCTAGTATGACTTTGTGAAAATAATTTATGACAAAGGTATGGGAGCTTGATTTCATGACATAATATTATGTAGGATATTAATAGAAAATGAGATATATATTTCTTTTATAAAAAGTAAAATGTTAATAATATTAATAATAATAAAAATAGTAAAAAGGATAGTTATTTGATATTTTTATTGTCTTAAGATTATTTTATTTATTAATTGGTTTATAGAGTAAAATGATAATATTCAAATAAAATAAAATCAATTAATAATAACAAAACAAGAACAACAATAATGATAATAATAATATGAATAATTAATTAACTTAAAGTTAAGGGTTTTAAGTACCAATTTAAATTTCAAAGTTTAGTTTATAAAATGAAACGATGATATTCAAATTGAAGAATAAAAGTAATAAATATAAAAAGTAATTAATTAATAAATTAATTATTATAAGTGTTAGTTTCAACATTTAATTTTTAATAACTAGCATTGTTAAAATCTCAAATCTAACTAGATATATTATTTAGTGTATGGAAAAATTAGGATGTTACATTACCACCCCCCTTAAAAGAAATTTCGTCCTCGAAATTTAGCGTACCTAAAACATATGTGGATACTTCTGACGCATGTCTTCTTCTCTTTCCCAAGTAGAATCACCAGTTACATCATCCCACACGACTCTAACCAATGGTATTTGCTTTCCACGAAGTTCTTTAATACGATGATCTAAGATCTTGACAGGTATAGCCTCATATTCCAAATTATCTCTAAGTTCCACAGTTTCAGGCTCAATGACATGTGAAGGGTCCGGATAATACTTCCTCAGTTGTGATACATGAAATACATCATGAAGATTAGACAAGTTTGGCGGCAAAGCAATGTGATACGCTACAGGTCCAATCCGCCGTAGAATTTGAAAAGGCCCGATAAACCTTGGTGTTAACTTCCTAGTTTTGATTGCTCGTGCAATTCCCGCCCTAGGAGTTACCCTAATGAACACGTGATCTCCTGCCTCGAACTCCAAAGGTCTTCTCCTCTTATCATTATAACTCTTTTGACGGTCCTGTGCTGCCTTCATTTTTTCTCTAATAAGTTTAACCTGATCTGTCGTTTGTTGCACGAATTCTGAACCCAATATTTTATTTTCTCCAACCTCATACCAACATAAAGGTGTACGACACTTTCTTCCGTATAATGCTTCATATGGAGCCATGCCGATACTTGAGTGAAAACTATTGTTGTAAGTAAACTCAATCAATGGTAAGAACTCGTCCCAACTTCCTTTGTGTTCAAGAGCACAAGCTCTCAACAAATCCTCTAACGATTGAATCGTCCTCTCAGACTGGCCATCCGTTTGGGGATGATAAGCTGAACTTAACCTCAGTTTTGTTCCTAACTCTAAATGCAACTGATGCCAAAAATTTGATGTGAATCTGGGATCTCTATCACTGACTATACTTGAAGGTATTCCATGCAATCTAACAATCTCCTTTACATATACCTGAGCTAGTCTCTCTAATTTAAACGTCTGGTTGATGGGAATGAAATGTGCACTCTTTGTCAACCTATCAATGATCACCCAAATTGCATCATGTTGTTTCTGAGTCTTAGGCAAAGCGGTTACAAAATCCATGGCTATTCCGTCCCACTTCCACTCTGGAATATCTAAAGGTTGTAGCAATCCGGCTGGCTTCTGATGTTCAATCTTTGCCTTCTGACATACCAAGCAACTTTGAACATATTCTGCTATATGTCTCTTCATTCCAACCCACCAAAACATTTTCTTCAAGTCTTGATACATCTTTGTGGCTCCTGGATGAAAACTCAACTTACTTTTGTGGCCCTCTTCCAAAATCAACTTTTGAATATCCTGATTTTGAGGTACACACAACCTTTCTTTAAACCTTAGGATTCCATCACTCCTTATGTTAAACTCTCCATTTTGACCATTTCTTATATTTTCCTTTATGCTCACTAGACGGTCATCAAGTTGTTGTTCATCTTTGATCCATTTCAGAAATTCATTAGACACGACAATAGCGCCTATGAATATACTTCCTTCATTGTGATGTACTCCTAAGTTTAAATCCACGAATTTGTCAATCAACTCTTCTTCCTTCAACATCATTGCAGATACATGAAGTTTCTTTCGACTCAAAGCGTCTGCTACAACATTGGCCTTTCCGGGATGATATTGCAACTCAAAATCATAGTCCTTCAAGAATTCCATCCAGCGCCTTTGTCTCATGTTTAAATCTTTCTGATCAAATAAATGCTTCAGGCTTTTGTGATCACTTAACACAGTGAACTTTGATCCATAAAGATAATGCCTCCAAATCTTTAAGGCAAACACAATTGCCGCTAACTCTAGGTCGTGAGTTGGGTAGTTCCTCTCATGCACCTTCAATTGTCTTGATGCATAAGCTATCACTTTCCTTTCTTGCATCAACACACACCCAAGACCTTGATATGACGCATCACAATACACATCAAAATTTCCTAATGGGTCTGGTAAGATGAGTATTGGTGATGAAGTCAATCTTTCCTTTAGCTTCTGAAAACTTTCTTCACACTCTTTAGTCCATTCAAAGTTTTTACCTTTCCTCGTTAACTGAGTCATGGGCAAAGCGATCTTTGAAAATCCTTCAATGAACCTCCGATAATATCCAGCTAGTCCAAGAAAACTTCGAATCTCGCCAACATTCTTTGGACTCTCCCACTTTGTTATTGCTTCGACTTTACTTGGGTCTACTGCAATACCTTCTTTACTAATTACATGACCAAGAAATTGTACCTCCTTCAACCAAAATTCACATTTCGAGAATTTCGCGTACAATTGAAGGTCCTTTAATATCTGTAGCACAATTCTCAAATGTTCTCTGTGCTCTACCTCATTCTTGGAATAAATCAGAATGTCATCAATGAAAACTACAACAAATTGATCTAAGTATGACCTAAAGATCCTATTCATGTAATCCATGAATACTGCTGGAGCATTAGTCAAACCAAATGGCATAACTAAGTACTCATAGTGTCCATAACGGGATCTAAAAGCTGTTTTTGGAATATCATCTTCCTTCACCCTGATCTGATGATATCCAGACTTCAAGTCAATCTTTGAGAATACTGATGCTCCTTTTAACTGATCCATCAAGTCGTCGATTCTAGGCAAAGGATACTTGTTTTTCACAGTGGCTTTATTGAGTTGTCTGTAATCCACACAAAGTCTAGAAGAACCATCCTTCTTCTTCACAAACAAGATTGGAGCTCCCCATGGCGATACACTTGGTCTAATAAATTCTTTCTCTAACATCTCGTCTAATTGTTTCTTTAACTCCGCAAGCTCTGAGGGTGACATTCGATAAGGAGATATAGAAATTGGTCCAGTTCCTGGAACCAAGTCTATAGAAAATTCCACTTCCCTAACCGGTGGTAAACCTGGAACTTCTTCTGGAAAGACTTCCGGGAATTCACAGACTACGGGAAAATTTTCCACACTAGGGGTTTCTCCTACTGACATGGAGAATAGCATCATAAAACTTTGAGTGAGGGTTTCAGCTTTGCTGATTTCTCCACTATCTTCTCCAAATGTAAAAATTTTCTCCTTGCATCTCAAGTTGACATCGTTGGCTGATAACCAATCCATTCCTAAGATGACATCTAGGTCTTGTAGCGGGAGTACCACAAGATCTACTAAGAATCTTCTATTTTCTAAGATTATTGGACAGTCTACACAGACTGAATAAGTTACCATTCTTTCTCCCGAGGGAGTTGTGATAGTCAACTTATAATCGTGATCAACAATTTCGAATCCCAAAAATTCAGCACAAGAGGTAGATATAAAAGAATGTGTAGCTCCTGAATCGAATAAAACTGATACCAACTTATCTCCAATTAAACACATACCTTGAATTAACCCAGCTGACTTTGAGATCTCAGCTCTTCTAATTGTAAATACTCTTCCTGTGGTTGGCTTATTTTGATTCTGAGGTCTCTGACCAACACTTGGGCCTCCATTTCTTGCTCTCCCTATGTTGTTATTGTTTATTAGGCCGCTCCTCTGGCCTGTTGGTTGACTTTGTCCTTGGGGACAATCTTTGAGAAAGTGGCCTTTCTGACCACAGCGAAAACAAGTTCCAATATTTCTATTTGGACAATCTTTGTTAAGATGTGCCCCTCCACAGCTGTAACACTTGAACATTAACCTTCTAGAATCCTGGTTATGATAAGGTGTAGGCCTTTGATATGGCCTACCCCCTCGTTGGATTCTTCCTCCGTGGCCTCGGTTAAAGTGGCCCTTGTGATTGTTGTTTTGGGTTGATCCTCCTGATCCATATTGATTCTTCCTATTGTCAATCCCTTCCAACTCCAGACACCTTTCTACTAGCTCACCAAAGCGCATAATATGCAGAGGTAAAACTGCCCTCTGGATATCATATTTCAATCCATCTTGATACTTTTCACACATCCATTCTTCCCTTGGATGCAAGCGGTAAAACTCAGAATACTTTAGCAAGGATTCAAACTTCCTAGTATATTCTCCCACCGTCATCACACCTTGACGTAGATTCTGAAATTCTCTCTCCTTCTCTTTCCTACATAACTTTGGAAAATACTTCCCCAAAAATTCTTCTTTGAACAAGGTCCAATTGATTTCTCTTCCTTCCTCTTCCAATAATCTATACTTTCCTCTCCACCAAGCTTCAGCATCGCCTGTCAGCATGAATGTTGCATAACCAACCCTTCTATTCTCTCTACAGTGAGTGAAAGAAAATATCTTCTCCATTTCTTGCAACCATTTCTCAGCACCCTCCGGATTAAAGTCACCACCAAACTGTGGTGGTTTTCCTTTCAGAAACGAGTTCAATCCTGTATCCTCATGCACCATTTCCCTTTGTTGTTGCTGAAAGAGTTGATGATCTCGAGTGATTTGCAGGATTTGAGCATTTTGTTGTGTTTGAACTAACACAGCTGCAGCAAGTTCACGAACATCTCGAGTGTCAGCTTGAGAGTTCGTTCCAGTTTGGGAATGATCTTCTCGTCCAATGGGAATGGTAGGTGCTCCTTCAGGAGTAACTTCATCACTCGCATTCCTACGTATACCTCTAGTAGTGCCTCTAGCAGCACTCCTACCACGCCTCGCACCTCTGACGTTCTGAACCATAACTTCCTGAAAAGGAATAGTTATTAGGTTCAATCATTCACAAGACATAAAGAACATAACAATTATGTATATTTATATCCCAATGAATGATTCATCGATAAGGATTTTTATCAAGTCTCCCACAGGCAAGGGATAATTGTGTCTAAAATGTTGAATTAATATCTTAAATATAACTAGAATTCAGGAAAACATAATCAACATTTAATGTATAAACAAAAATGTATCAATTTATTTAATAACAACGATTACAAAAATCGTGACCATGTCTCATTCAAAAACCTCTACTTGTAAACCAAGCTAAGACTAATAGTGGTAAAACTATAATTATCATTATTGCTACGAAATCTTTACCTAATTCTTCATGCTTGATGATACCAATAACAAACAAAATAATGACAAGAAGAGTGATGAATAAAAGAAAGGATTTAGCCATTTGAAAGGTATAGATAAATATTTAGGAATTGATATGAAAATAATGGATGGGTGTGAAGTATTTATAAAGTGAATTTTGTGAAGTGTCCGTTACGTTACCGTTGGGTTTGTGACCGTTGGGGAGGAAAAATAAAGTGTGCTAAATAAGTTTCCTAGACCATTATACTAGAAGGCTCTCAAGATGAAGACTCAATGCACAGAAGAAAAGTTATCATCCAGTTTGGAATCCAACTTGATACAGTCAGTATAATTCTAGACACTTACGGTCCGAGCTGAATCGACCAGCTCTGATACCATTAAATGAGACAGCCTATGTCCCATTAGTGGAATTCTAATGAAACCTTATAAAAATACAGAAAAATTTGAAATTTTTAAAGGACAATACTTAATTATTTAAAAACATACTGTTTCACATACATATGCTTCAAATATATTTTACAGAGTTTGACACCGTTAAGACTAGCGGCCTTGCCACATAGATAAAACATAAAATAAAAGTACAGAAAGGAAACCAAAAAGAAAGCATACCAAAAGGGACCTCCTAAGTCCAACAAGACTGACACTTATACTGACTGTAGTAGTAGGGATGTGATTAGCGTTTGACAAAACACTAACAGCTCCCAATCTAGATGTTATAGTAACACATCTCCACGTCACTTCATATCCTTTCCTTCTGAGTTGTCGGGAAGTACGCAAGATTCGAGCTCATCGTCTGATCGTCATAAAATAATCCAAAATGCAAAACAAAAATGACACAGGGCTAAGATTCATGTACAAGTTTAAAAGTGGGAATGAATGTGTAAAATAATAATATATATGGAAACCATATTTATACAAACAAGCGTATCTTATACCCACAATTACATATACTTTATTTATTCTAATGCATCCCTGAACTATATGCTGACTCAGGCCACTAAACGCTGTCAATGATATCTATCCCATTTACCAAGATCAGATATCACTAGACCACATGCCACCAACGTACTCCCAATTACCAAGAGCTACGCCACCTAACTTCACATGGAGCCTAGGTGTTATAAGTCGATCGTCCCTGAGAATTCAGGCCAAGAACCTTGTCTTGCCTAGCATGCATAGATAATAATCCCCGTCGGGATTGCAGGCGACTGATCAACCTCGTGCGTCCCATACCGCACGGCGGTGGACTTACACATTCCTTAATGCAAGTCTATATGATCACTCACTCATCTTGTGGCAACTCTTAGCCATAAGTATTAAGTTAATAATGGGGAATTATCGTATCAACTTTTCAAGTTATACTTATTATCTAGATACTTAGGTTGAGTACCAAATCCATCCAATGTCTTGCCATATTTGATCTTTGTCCTTACATAATAAGTTCAGTTTGTATAATGGGTAATTGTATGGTTAACTTCCCAGGTAAGAGAGGTGGACTGTAAACGGCATAGTCGACCAAGTCTTTCCTTAGCCAGAACCCAACCAAATATAACTACTCATTGTATCCAACTTTCCTTATGTTAATGGGGATCAATTACTTAATATCTAGCAATGTTTTTCTCTCATTAACCGATTATTTCCTTAATCTATCAATCACAATCATTCAAGTATAAATAAAATAAACAATTATAAAATTAACCGAATAATGCAAGCACAATACAATACCAAATTGTCAAAGATTATTCCTATGATAATTAATTAAGGCCGGCGTAACCTCGCCTAGTGATTTGTGAAAATCATTATTTGAGAATAGGCTCTCCTTAATTATTTATCGCTAGTAGGGCTTAGGTCACCACTACACACATATATATTAAGTTATTTTACGCTAACCGTCCCAATCGTATACGAAATCTTGCCCCCACCTTTTGTTGAGTGTTGTTGAAAGTCCACAAGTGTTGTCTTCGATCTTTGCCAAGAACCTAATTTACGATAACCGTTGGATTGTACGAAATTTATGAAATAATTAGAATATAATTTATGGTTAATTGAACATAATCCCGTTATAACTTGAAATATTTATTTATTTAAATATATCATAATAACCTCCAAAATAATTATTAAATTCAAATATAAATTATATTATACCTCCTTTTGAATTTGTTTGTTTTAGAAAATTGTCAAGAGTATATTTCTAATAACATTTAAATTATAATAAAATTTGGGCATTATAACGACTTAAAATGGTAAAATTTATTTTGGACTTTATAAGTTCAATATATCGACGTCTGAACGGAATTTGCATAGAAAATTTAAAATAACCTTTATATAAATAACATAATTAAAATAATATAATTAAAATAAAATGGACATTATAACGGCTTACCGATTACTTATGAAAATGATTTGGGCAGAACTTTGACGTATAAAACTCCCTTGAAACTTTAGAAGAACTTTTACCACAAAATACTCTAAAGGTTACGAACCGATATCGTGGGAACTTCGATAACTAAAACTAATATTGCTATATGAAGAAATTAGAGAAGGAAAGAAGTAAAGAAGTAAGAAAGATGATTTGTGAATGAATGAATGAAAATGGGGTGGAAGAGACCCCTATTTATACTAGTTGTAAAATATTAAAATAACATAATTTATCATCTTTTGCCCATACCTTCCAACTTTTCAACTCTTGCTAGTAAATATGTCTCTATCAAATATTTACTAATCTTTCATCAATAGTGCTTTAGGTGTTCTAGTATGACTTTGTGAAAATAATTTATGACAAAGGTATGGGAGCTTGATTTCATGACATAATATTATGTAGGATATTAATAGAAAATGAGATATATATTTCTTTTATAAAAAGTAAAATGTTAATAATATTAATAATAATAAAAATAGTAAAAAGGATAGTTATTTGATATTTTTATTGTCTTAAGATTATTTTATTTATTAATTGGTTTATAGAGTAAAATGATAATATTCAAATAAAATAAAATCAATTAATAATAACAAAACAAGAACAACAATAATGATAATAATAATATGAATAATTAATTAACTTAAAGTTAAGGGTTTTAAGTACCAATTTAAATTTCAAAGTTTAGTTTATAAAATGAAACGATGATATTCAAATTGAAGAATAAAAGTAATAAATATAAAAAGTAATTAATTAATAAATTAATTATTATAAGTGTTAGTTTCAACATTTAATTTTTAATAACTAGCATTGTTAAAATCTCAAATCTAACTAGATATATTATTTAGTGTATGGAAAAATTAGGATGTTACAGTGAGTTTTTTCTTTTGGAACTTTTGTCATGGTTTTATAGTGAAATTGGGGAGTTATTCAACTTTGAACATTTTTATGAGTTTTTGAGTGAAATCAATGAGCTTTTTAACATTGAACTTTTATTTGGGTTTTTATAGTGAAATTGTGAAATAGGCGAGTTTTTTTAACTTAGATCTTTTATTTATGTTTTTATAGTGAAATTGCTGATTTTTGGACTTGGAAATTTTGTAATGGTCTTTATAGTGAAATTGGTGAGCTTTTTAACTTGAACTTTTGTAAATGGTCTTTATAGTGAAACTGGTGAGGTTTTTTTCACTTGGAACGTTTGTCATGGTTTTTATAGTGAAATTGGGTAGTTTTTCAACCTTGAACTTTTGTTATGAATATAAGAGTGAAATTGGTGAGTTTTTAAAATCTGAACTCTCGTAATGGTCTTTGTTGTGAAATTGGTGATTTTTTGACTTGGATGTTCTGTAATGGTCTTTAAAATGAAATTGGTGAGTTTTCTCACGTTCAACTTTTGTTACGGTCTTTATTGTCAAATTGGTGATATTTTTAACTTGAAACTATTGAAATGGTCTTTATAGTGAAATTGGGGAGTTTTTCAACTTTGAATATTTTTATGAGTTTTTGAGTGAAATCGATGTGCTATTTAACATTGAACTTTTATTTTTTCTTTTATAGTGAAATTGTGAAATAGGCGAGTTTTTTTAACTTAGATCTTTTACTTTTGTTTTTATAGTGAAATTGCTGATTTTTTGACTTGGAATTTTTGTTATGGTTTTTATAGTGAAATTGGTGAGTTTTTTTTAACTTTGAGCTGTTGTTATTGTTTATAGAATGAAATTTGTGATTTTTTTCACTTTGAATTTTTTGTTATGGTCTTTTAAGTGAAATTGGTGAATTTTATTTCACTTGGAACTTTTATTATGGTTTTTATAGTGTAATTGGTGAGCTTTTTCACTTGAAACACTTTTGTAAATGGTCTTTATAGTGAAATTGGTGAGTTTTTTTCACTTGGAACGTTTGTCATGGTTTTTATAGTGAAATATGGTA